>ML821662.1:11195-24653 GCA_009831015.1 Picea engelmannii
ATTATTAATGTTCACCAAGTGATCATCAAGATTATGCATGTCATGAACAACATAAATAATGAACATCAATCACACATATGATATACACAGAGACATATATTCATGAGGAAACCTGTAAAGGGATAAAACCTCTTCTTCTTAGAATGATAGGCAATCTTTTAAGTTATGTACATCATCAATATTTGAGCACCAACTCAAAATGAGGCTACAACCTCTTCTTTAACAAGATGCAACTTGTAGAGAGCACCAACCCTCTAGTTTGTCTAGCACCCACTAGAAGGAAGCACCAACTCCCTGAGTGTTCTAGCATCAACTGGATGGAAGCACCAACTTCCATTCACCCATGCACCAACCTGTATAATAGAGAACAATGGTTCTCCCTTGCACCTCCCTACCACCCTAGTTTTTATGGATGCAACCAGAACTCCCTGTGTTTAAGAACCCACTTGAAACTTTGAGGACAACTATCCTGCCTAGCACTAGCCTACCACCCTGAGATATAAATCTTTGCTTACAGAAATTTATTATAGTGATACAATATTTATCAATGGCTTACTAGTCTCATCATTATTCTTCTACACTGCTTTTCTCTACCTGCATCAGTGTCTTCCTGCTTGGATCTTATTGTGCTTAAGTTCTTGTAAAGTCTGGTGTTTTCACCATTTCTTCCATGTCCAGCTTATGTTCTTCATCTTTGCATTTTCTCACTCAGTTCATGCTGTCAAAATTCACTGCTTGCAATTCGACTACTTTTTATAGAGAAACAAAAACCTCTCTCTGTCACGACATTTTTCTTTTATCCATACTTTCATCATCCGTTACACTCCCAATCTCCAATGCTCAAGTCGAGAATCTCAAAACACTCAAGGGCCATGATTCCAATGCTCAGGAACAATGATTCAACCGCCCAGGAACAATGATTCAGTTAGTGTAACTAAATCGTAACTGATCAAGAAATCACAAGATGAAACAACAACCCTTCGATCATATTCGGTTTGATCAGCGCCGTTTGATTATACACGCAGATGATTTTTGACTTGTTAATGTGTAACCTTTTATGTAGAGCCTAGAAACGCTAGCTTCTTCTGTAATCTTCCGCTGATGTGAACTTGGGTGATTCTCTCATGTGACCACGTGATTGCAGGTGCGACCAAATGTGGTTTAAGGGAAATCCGCTTTTCTCCCCGCAATTCACTACAGAGCTCCATGTTTTCCTTTGGCGATACCGTGGTTTTGATTGTGGCCCGTTCACGAAAAATTAATACCTGAGCATGTTCTGACCCCGCAATACGATAAGATCGTCGATCTCATGATCTTGACAGTGCTCCTGAACAGATGGTCCATATTTTTTCTTTCACGATTTGCGGATCAGATCTAACCTCCTTAAATCAATGACTGTGATTTATTTCGTGATCCTGGATTTGGGAGTTTCAAATCTCAAACCCTTCCTTCTTTTGTATGCCAATCTTCTGGAGTCGATGATCCATGGAAACCCTTCCTTCTCAATCGACGACTCTGCTTCCACTTCAAGAATTTGAATTTTCAACTAGATCAATGGTTCTATGTCCCCTTTCTCGATCAATGATTGAGATATCCTTCGAGTCTCCGAACTTTTGAAATCTCAAATCTCAAACTTACGCTTTGGATCAGACGACCCAGATTCACTTCAGACGATCCAATGCTTGAGATATTCTTCATACGATCTGACAACTATGATCTATTTCGGATGATCCGACGATTGAGAATGTATGTCATCTCTCCGGTCTTTGGGAATTTCAAAACTCAAACTGACGCTCTGGATCAGACGACCCAAATTCACTTTGGACGATATGACACTTGATATCTTCTTCGGACTATCTGATGCTTGAGATATTCTTCGGATGATCTGACAACTGTGATCTACTTCATATGATCTGATAGTCGAGAATGTATTTCGGCTCTCCAGGTCTCTGGGCTTCGGGAATTTCAAAACTCAAACTGTCGCTTTGGATCAGACGATCCAGATTCGCTTCGGACGATCTAACACTTGAGATATTCTTCGGATGATCTGATGACTGAGATTTACTTCGGATGATTCCGTGGTTGAGAATTTGTTTCGACTCTCCGGGTCTATGGGCTTCGGGAATTTCAAAACTCAAATTGACGCTCTGGAACATACGACCCAGATTTGCTTCAGACTATCTAACACTTGAGATATTCTTCGGATGATTTGATGACTGATATTTACTTCGAATGATATGACGATTGAGAATTTTTTTCGGCTCTCCAGCTCTCTGGGCTTCGGGTATTTTAGTTCTCATTTTGAAATTCTTAAAGGGAGATTTTTCCAGAGCGTAACCTCCTCACATCTTTAGACCCAAAATAAATGTTTTTCATTGATCATGATCTTAGATCGATGGCTCGATCTGTCTATGATGCTTCTTTTCCTTGGTTTTAAATCCAACAACCCTCCATCTTTGCTTATATTATCCTTCCATTTAATTCGATCCTATGGCTGACGAAAATTCGAGTGATCGAGATCTCAAATCTCAACCCTTTTTTATCCTATCCTTCCACTTAAGGTAATCTGATGGCTGTTAGATATTCGGGTGATCGAGATCTCATATCTCAACCCTTGCTTATCCTGTCCTTCTAGTTAAGGTGATCTGATGAATGACGGATATTCAGGTGATCGAATTCTCAACTGCCATGGTTTGTCCTATGGATATTTTGATCATGATCATGTTTCTGTACCGTGCTTTCCCTTCTAAGATTTGATCTCTACATATTGCTCGCTTCTCCTCCTGAGATTATGATTTTCCTATTTTCCATCATCATTGTTGTTCTTTCTATCAATGACAAGCACACGCTTCCTGTAAAACATGCCAAAAATCTCCCCCTTTGGCATTGATGGAAACCCTGAAAGGCTGCACTATTCTTCTTAGACCTCCAACTGTAGCATCCATACCACACTTTTTCTCCCCCTTTAACATCAATGTCAAAGAAAACATGCTCCCCCTGAGTTGTTGTAGTACTCTTTTGGAGGTATCAGATATTCAACCAACACATACTCCTCCTGATAAGATGGAATATCTTAGGTGAGAGAAGGGATGACACCTAGCTTCTAATGAATATATTCAAATGTTGTCTTAGCTAGGGGTTTAGTAAAGATGTCTGCAATTTGATCTATGGAAAGAATATTATTCAGCTGAACAACTCTATTTGTAACCTTCTCTTTGAGAAAATGATACTTTATTAGTATATTCTTTGTCTTTGAATGGAGAACAGGATTCTTCGAGACACTAATGGCACTGGTGTTATCACAATGAAGTCGAATGGGATCATTATAAGTTACCTTCAAATCTGCAAGAGTTTGTATCATCCATAAAATATGAGTGCAACAAGTAGCAGTAGCTATGTACTCTGCCTCTGTAGTTGATAATGATCCCTGCTTCTTTCTAAGCCATGCTACTAATGAAACACCTAAGAAAAATGCACCTCCACGAATGATCTTTCTCTCATCCAAACAATTTGCCCAATCAACATTTGAATATGCAGTTAATTGAAAATTATGATTTCTAGGATACCAAAGACCATAAGTCATTGTACCCTTCAAATATTTGAATATCCTCTTTACATCTGCTAAATGAATTTGTTTAGGGGCAGACTGATAACGAACTACCATTCTAACAACTTGCATTATATCAGGACGGGATGCTATGATGTACAAAAGCCTGTCTATCATTGATCGATATGTTCTTTGATCAACATAAGGTGTAATATCATCTTTACTGAGCTTGCAACCAACCACCATAGGTGTACTAACAGGAGAGGAATATTCCATCCGAAACTTATTCAACATTTCTTTCAAATACTTTTCTTGAGATATAAATAGCCCTGCAGAACTCTGATTGATTCATAGACCAAGAAAATATGACAGTTCTCCTATCATGGACATCTCAAACTCAGTTTGCGTTGAATTAGAAAACCACTGAACTGAAGGGTCATTAGTACATCCAAAAATAATGTCATCTACATAAACTCAAACAAGTAATAAATCATCACCTTCAGACTTAATATATAGATTACTGTGAACGAAACCTTTCTTGAATCTTTTGTCCTGTAGAAATTTGTCCAGACTCTAATACCATGCTCGTGGTTCCTGTTTCAGTCCATATAATGCCTTTTTCAACTTACAAACATAGTCATGATTATCTGTCAGTGAAAATCCTTCAGGTTGCTCCATGTATACATCTTCTTCTAGGTATCCATTAAGAAAAATTGAATTAACATCCATTTGATATACTTTAAAGTTCTTATGGCATGCATAGGCAAGAAACATTCTGATGGCTTCCAATATTGGCACTGGTGCAAAGGTTTCATCAAAATCTTGTCCTTCAACTTGTGCATACCCCTTACAGACCAATCTGGATTTATTCTTAACAATTTTTCCTTGTTCATTCATTTTATTCTTAAACACCCATTTGGAGCCAATTGCATTCTTATCTGCAGTTCTAGGAACAAGCTCCTAAGTATTGTTCTTCTCAATTTGATCCAGTTTCTCATTCATTGATTTTAACCAATTTACATCTTCACTGGCTTCATTAAACTTATTGGGTTCCACCATGGATGTGAAGGCTATATGTGATTGCTTGGTGTCTTTGATTATCCTTCTCTTGGTTTGTACACCTTTGTCTTTCTCACCAATTATCTGACTTGCATGATGATTCTTTTGAATAATTCTGGAGGAAGGATTTGATGTTATCTGTTGATTTGAGTCTGACTGAGTATTTGTATCTTCATCTAACTCAGAGTCTTCTTTTTCTGATTCTTGGACCTGTTCATCTTCAACTTCAACTATATCCTTTGTTGTTGATTCAACATTGCTTACATCTCGTACCGAGATTTCTTCATCAACTTTTATGTCAATGCAATCAACCAATTTATGTAGCTTCTTATTATAGCATCTGTATCCTTTACTGTTTGTAGCATACCCTAAGAAGATACCTTCATCAGCCATGTCATCATATTTTCCAAGATTTTCATCATTGTTCTTGATATAACACTTAGTCCCAAAGAATTTAAAATACTTGATTGAAGAAGGTCTTCCAAACCATAGTTCATAAGGAGTCTTGTCACTTTGTGGCTTGAGATGAGATTTGTTAAGAATATGTGCAGTTGTATGAATTGCTTCTAACCAAAATGTCTGAGAAATATTCCTTTCATTCATCATTGATCTTGCCATCTGCTAAACTGATCTATTCTGCCTCTCAACCACTCCATTTTGTTGTGGAGTCCTTGGAATAGTATACTCTCTTTTTATCCCATGTTTATCACAAAAATCTTTGAAGTCTCCTGAACTAAACTCTCCTCCTCTATCAGACCTTACTGCTTTCAATATTTTTCCTGTTTGATTCTTAGACAGAGCCTTAAACACTTTGATTTTTTCAAATGCTTCAGATTTTTATTTCAGAAAGGAAACCCATGCAAGTCTATAATAATCATCAATAATCAACATGAAATGATTTTCTTTTCCTGTACCTTCCTTCCTTGACGGTCCACATAAATCTATATGTACTAGTTGGAGAGGTTTCTCTATTGATGCAAAGTTCTTAGATTTAAAATGTGTCCGAGTAAGCTTTTCTATTTTGGAAGATCTTTTACTGCCCCATTGTTTCTAAGTTTGATTAGATGATCAAAGTTTAGGTGTACAAGTCTCCTATTCCATAACCAACTTTCATCATACTTGCTTAAGTGACATTCTTCTTTTTCTTCTTTCAAAACATAGACATTGTTTTATGTTCTTATGCCTTTATCCACCACTTGTCCTGAGTTTACAGACTCCATCTTACAATCTTTGGAAGTGAACACCACTTCACATCCTCTGTCACACATTTGACTTACACTGATAAAATTATGTTTCGTCCCATCTACAAGCAGAACATCCTGGGATTTTCCTTTGCCATTACTCAAACTCACCATCCCTTAACCCTTGATTTTACCTGGTTCATCATTTCCAAAGGTCACATTTCCTGTTTTTCTTTTATTTATAGACATAAACTTATCCTTGCCTCTAGTCATGTGCTTGGAACATCCATTGTCTATATACTAGGGGTCTTTTTGTTTTTGAGCTGAAAGTACTAGACCACATTTTTCACTATCTTTATTTTTCCATGTGTTGATATTTCTAGCTAAGGGTTTTATCCTTGGATCTGCTTTGTAATTCTTCAGATGGCATTTTGCAGCTTTGTGGCTGAAGTTATGACAGTTATAGCATTCAATCTCATTGTTCAATATGTCAAAGTGATTGGTGCAACTTTGTCTACTCATTGGTTGTTTAGTTCTAGTTGTAAAGTTTGTTTATTTCTTGATCTCCTTAGTTGCATGTCTTTAAACTTAATTTGACAATTTGCAATCTTATGACCAAAATTAGAGCAGTAAAAACAGTAACCATGGAAGAAATTTTGGTACTTGAAGGATGGCCTTCTTCTTGGAATTTGCTGCTCCATATTTTGATATCTTTGTTTTTTATCAGGGATAATCTTGTCTTTATTATCTTTTGGTGGTAGAGTAATCACACAGTCTGATTGTCTGTTGACTTGGAACTTGATCATCTTTACTGCCTATTTGCTTTCTCATTGTTTGCTGCTTGAACCACTTACATAGCCTAAACTAGTCTTCAACAAAGGAGATCTCTATTTTCTCATGATGTTGTTTAGTTCTGCTAAGGCTTTAATGCTTGGAATATTTTGGAGATACACTGCTTTAAACTTCTCCATCTCTTTTCTGGTTTTTACTACCTCTTCTTCCAAGGCTTCACATCTTGCCTTCTTCTCCGATAACTGTTGTTTCAGAATGTCCTCTATTTTATTTGCCTCTTCTAATTCTAATTTTAACAGAACAAAATCTTCACTTGGTTCTTTACCATTCTTTTCAAACTACATCAACAATTGTTTTGGTTTTCTCTTTTTAAGTCCGAGTCTGTCAATTTATTCCAAAGAACTGATTAATTCACCTTCCATGTCAACCACGACTTCTTCATCATTAACATCAATTCCTGTGATTTTATTATCATAATCCTCTTTGGCCATAGTCATAAATTCATTAACCTTATATTCACAAGAAAAATGACTATCTGTGTCTTCTGAAGAGTCATCATTGTTTACACATAAAATTTTCTTTTTACCAAATATCTTGGATTTGTACTTCTTTTCACCTTTAGAATTCTGGTTCTGCTTCTTGTGTGGACACTTAGATGCAAAGTGACCTATATTTCCACAGTTAAAATACTTGAAGGGAAACTTGCCTGATCCTTTCTTTAGTCTTCTCACAATTTTTTCTTCAATTTCATCAGGCTCAGATTCCTCATTCTTATCTGCTTTAAAATATGCTTCTCTAGTGGTGGATTTATCTTTACTAATCCTCATTTCCTAAGCAGTTAGATTTCCTAGAAGTTGATCAATAGACAAAGTCTTAAGATCATTCAATTCTTCTATTGCATAAACTTTTGGATTAAATCTATTAGGTAGAGATCTTAAAATCTTTTGAACTAAAAATGTGTCTTCAATCTTCTCACCAAGACCCTTCATGGCATTCACAAGCTCCTCATCTCTTAAGAAATATTTATTAAKTGTTTCATCCTCATTCATCTTTAGTTGGTCAAATTTCAATCTATATGTTTGAAGTTTGGCATCTTTTACTTTCTATTTTCCTTCACAACTTCTAATGAGTTTATCCCACATCCCTTTGGCAGAATMAAGATGCATTACCTTTACAAATTYAGCTTCAGCAAGCCCACTCAAGATAGAATTCATTTCCTTTGCATTGAAGATAAATTCTAACTTATCATATTTGGAAKCTAGCACAACAAGTTTTACATATCCAGTATCTACAACATCCCAAACATCAACACCTAAGGCCATAATGTATGTTCTCATTCTAACCTTCCAGAAAGAAAAAWTTGTTCCATCAAACAGAGGAGGCTTATTGGTTGAAGTTCCTTCATGAATTGTGATGTTTAAGCTTATTGATCTAAATTTAGCTAAAAGGAACCCGCTCTGATACCAATTGTTGGAAATACTAAGACAACTGAGAAGGGGGGGGGTGAATCGGTTGTTACTATGCTTAAACAATTTTATGCCTATTGAAGCATTATTAATGTTCTCCAAGGGATCATCAAKATTATGGACGTCATGAACAACAAAAATAATGAACATCAATCAAACATATGATATACACACAGACAAATATTCACGAGGAAACCCATAAAGGGAGAAAACCTCTTCTTCTTAGAATGATAGGCAGTCTTTTAAGTCCTTTACATCATCAATATTTGAGAACCAACTCAAAATGAGGCTACAACCTCTTCTTTAACAAGATGCAACTTGTACAGAGCACCAACCCTTTGGTCTCTATCACCCACTAGAAGGAAGCACCAACTCCCTGAGTGTTCCGACAACAACTGGATGGAAGCACCAACTTCCAGTCACACAGGCACCAACCTGTATAATAGAGAACAATGGTTCTCCCTTGCACCTCCCTACCACCCTAGTTTTTTTGGCCGCAACCAGATGGAAGCTAAAACTCCTAGTGTTCAAGCACCCACTTGAAACTCTGAGGACAACAATCCTCCCTAGCACCACCCTACCATCCTGAGATATAAATCTTTTCTTGCTAAAATTTATTACATTGATATAGTATTTATCAATGGCTTACTAGTCTCATCATTGTTTTTCTACACTTCTCTGCTCTGCCTGCATCAGTGTCCTCCTGCTCAGATCTTCTTGCACTTAATTTCTCGTATAGTCTATTGTTTTCACCATTTATGCTCTGTCTAGCTTATGTTCTTCATATCTGCATTTTCTCACTCAGTTCATGCTGTCAAACTTCATTGATTGCAGTTAGACTAATTTTTACAGAGAAACAACAACCTCTCTCTGTCACGACATTTTTCTTTTATCCATACTTTCGTCATCCGTTACACTCCCAATCTCCAATGCTCAAGTCAAGAATCTCAAAACACTCAAGGGCCATAATTCCAATGATCAGGAACAATGATTCAACTGCTCAGGAACAATGATTCAGTTAGTGTAACTAAGTCGTAACTGATCAAGAAATCAAGAGATGAAACAACAACCCTTCGATCAAATTCAGTTTGATTAGTGTTGTTGGATTATACACGTAGATTATTTTTGCCTTGTTAATGCATAACCTCCGATGTGGAGCCTAGAAACGCTAGCTCCTTCCTTAATCTTCTGCTGATGTGACCTTGGGCGATGCTCTCAAGTAACCATGTGATTGCGGGTGCGGCCAAAGGTGGTTTGAGGGAAATCTGTTTTTCACCCCACAATTCACTACAAAGCTCCATGTATGCCTTTGGCGATATCGTGGTTTTGATTGCGGCCCACTCACGAAAAATTAATTCTTGAGCATGTTCTGACCCTGCAATGCGACGAGACTGTCGATCTCATGATCTTGACGGTGCTCCTGAATGGAAGGTTCAGATTTGTTCTTTCACGATCTACGGATCAGATCTAACCTCTCTAAATCAACGACTGTGATTTATTTCATGATCCGGGCTTCGGGAGTTTCAAATATCAAACCCTACTTTCTTCCATACACCATTCTTCCAGAGTCGATGATCCATGGACACCTGTCCTTCTCAATCAAAAACTCTTCTTCCACTTCGGGAATTTGACCTTTCAAACAGATCAACAGTTTTGTGTCCCCTTTCTCAATCAACGATCGAGATCTCCTTCGGGTCTCCAGACTTCTAAAATCTCAAATATCAAACTTACGCTCTAGATCAGATGGCCCAGATTCACTTCGAACGATCCAACGCTTGAGATCTTCTTTGGATGATCTGACGAATATGATATACTTCAGATGATCAGACGATCAAGAATTTATTTCGGCTCTTCGATTCTCTGGGCTTTGGGAATTTCAAAACTCAAACTGACGCTTTGGATCAGACGACCCATATTCACTTCAGACGATCTGATGCTTGAGATCTTCTTCAGATGATCTAGTGACTGTGATCTACTTCGGATGATCCGACAATCGAGAATGTATTTCGACTCTCCGGGCCTCGAGGCTTCAGGAATTTCAAAACTCAAACTGATGCTCTCAATCAGACGACCCAGTTTCGCTTCGAATGATCTGATGCTTGAGATCTTCTTCGGATGATATGACGACTGATATTTACTTCGAATGATCCGGTGGTTGAGAATTTTTTTCGGCTCTGAGGGTCTTTAGGCTTTGGGAATATCAAAACTCAAACTGATGCTCTGGATCAGACAACCCATATTCTCTTCGGATGATATGATGCTTGATATATTCTTCAGATGATCTGACGACTGAGATTTACTTTGGATGATCCGGTGGTTGAGAATTTGTTTCGGCTCTCCAGGCTTCGGGTATTTCAGTTCTCAACTTGAAATTCTTAAAGTGAGATTTTTCCAGAGCGTAACCTCCTCACATCTTTAGATCCAAAATGAATGTTGTTCATTGATCATGATCTTAGATCGATGGCTTGATTTGTCTGCGATGCTGCTTTGCCTTGGTTTTAAATCCAATGGCCCTCCATATTTTCTTATCTTATCCTTCCATTTAATTCGATCCTACAGTTGACATAAATTCGGGTGATCGAGATCTCAGATTTCATCCCTTGCTTATCTTATCCTTCCACTTAAGGTAATCCGACGACTAACGAATATTCGGGTGATCGAGATCTCAGATCTCAACCCTTGCTTATCATGTCCTTCTAGTACTTAAGGTGATCCGACGACTGACGAATATTCAGGTGATTGAAGTCTCAACTGTCCTGGTTTGTCCTGTGGAGATTTTGATTCTGATCCTGTTTTTGTACTGTGCTTTCCCTTCTGAGCTTTGATCTTTGCATACTATTCGCTTCTCCTCCTGAGCTTATGTTTTTCTTGTTTTCCATCATCGTTGTTGTTCTTTCCATAAATGACAAGCACACGCTTCCTGTAAAACATGCTAACACTCTCTACAGTACTCTATATTGATTTTTTTCTTCTTGACAGTTGTTAACTCTACAAAAATGTTCAGCCACTAGAACTTTGTCAGGTTAACTGTCTCAATAATTTCATGAAAAATTGAACCATTCTGGTTCAATAATATATATTAGAATTCTTTCTGCTAATTTCTTGAGAATATGATTGTTCATATCCAATTTATGGGTAAATATTTATATTCTATTGTTCAATACCTTTTTATCGCCTTCTTTCATGCTCAAATCTGAGTTCTGGGCAGAGAGTTATGGCTATCTGAAAATTGTCTTTCTTGTGAAGCTAATCTTTGCACAGGTGATCTTCTTCTGGAGTTGAATTTTGTTCTCAGACTCATGTTGGATCCTCTCGTAAGTTACATAGGCCTTCTTTACATCTTTAGGTGCAGGTCCGTACAATTTGGGACCCCACAAACTCCTTCTCTAAGCCCCCGTTTGTTTTGAAAACAATTTCTGGGCACTAGCCCTTTTTATTTTTCCCTCAATCTCATGTGACCAAGTGCTACGCTGATAGGCGCTTATCTGGAGCTTCGAGACTTCGGGGCTCCAGAAATTTGAAGGTTTTATCAACTCCAAACTTCCAATCCCCCGGAGCGTCGAATTGGTGAACTCACAAAGAATGGTGGATCGACGGTCCACAACTTCCCAACATCCAACGACTAAGATCCATTACGAGACTCCGGGATTTAGGAGTTTTCGAAGCACTTCTCCACAAATCCATCAGAATTCCAGATAGACAAACTCACAAACAACGAATCAATGGACTGAACCTTCTCATTAACCAATGACCATGAATAAATTTGGGACTCCTAGCTTTGGGAGTTTCAGAATGTCCACACTCTCAATCCTTCTGGAGTTCCAAGTCTCCAGACTGTAGGATATGTTGCCACGTATCCTCTCCCAATCAACGGCTATAATTTTCTCCACAGCTTCGGGCTTCGGTGATTTCCAAAGCACCTCTCCACAGATCTCCCAGAGTGATGAATTACTAGAGATCCTCTCCTTCCTCCACGTATCATCTCCCGATCAACGGTCGATATTAACTCCAACCTTTGAGAGTTATCGACTCAAAAAAACCTGCAATTCAATTCCTTCAAAGTACCAAGTCTCCAGACCTTAGAATCTAGCGCATGTGTCCACTTGTTGGTAGCCAATCCACATTTTTCCACTGTCTTATAAGATGCCTACACCAATGTTTTGCAAACCTCAATTTTTCGTCGCAATTTTTAAATAAACGATACTTTTATTTTTTGTGACATTTGCACATTTGCCTTCGTTTTGTTTTCACGACTGTAAGCGTGAAAACTTAGTCTTTCGAAGTCCCATTGAAATCATTATTTGAACTGTCATGATCCTTCTTGTTAATATGCCTATTGCACTTACATTTCACTTATCGTTATGCAGCTGGAAAAACTTTTGAACTATACTCATTAGACATTCTTGTATTGATTGTGTGACTTGGTTTCATTGGGTTTGTAATGCATTGGCATTTGAATTTGCATTTTATTTGACCTACTTGACCATTGGTTTCATGAAAATACATAGGGTTTATGATTAAATCCTTCATATATATCTTTTAATATAATGCCTATGTTCGTGTTTTCATAACTATTGGTATGTTGATTATATGAAGACCCATCGACACATTGGTTAAACTATTGATATGAGATGATACATTGGCTCATGGTTAAATATTTGGTATTGGTTTCAAATTGAATGTTGATGGTTTAAAACCATGGCACAACGTTGATTGCGCTCGTTGGTTTATACACTTACTATTGGTTTCATTGGTCGGCCAAGTGACATGATTGTTGAACTATGCTATAATGGGTAGAACAACTATAAGCCAATGGTTGTACTTTGGCAATAACTATTTTGCATGGCAGAGATAAGCTCCACCATCTTCGCACGATGACATTTATGCCTATCCCTTATCCCCGTTTACTTCTGTTAGCTCAGATAACCCTTCGTGCACTTTTCTCCTGTGTGTGCTATGACCTAGACCCTGGCTCGTTCACCATGTGCTCGGCTCCATGGCACCGGTGGTGCGAATCGAACCGAATGGTAGCCAAGCCTTACTATTATATGACAATGCCCGCAAAGACTTGAAGGATAATGGTTGGCTTACCTTCGTGCATATATTTGAGGGTTTTAACTTATTTGTGGCACAACAGTTCGCTCTGACTTTTGATGGTTGTAGAGCCAAGGTGGGTGACATACAGTTGGAAATCGATGAGAAGTTTATTAGTTCTACTATAGGGTTACCTACCATAGGCCAGCGTTGGTTCAAAAATTCGAAAGTGGAAGAGGTTCCATGGTCACTACTATTCGTCTCCCAAAAGGTCACCTCTTGTGATAGAGGTATGCCCATATCCATGCTTAAACCACGATGGCATGACCTTTTCATAATAGTCAAACAGTTCGTGACCTGTGAAGGTCGATATGGACTC
>ML821663.1:63819-77352 GCA_009831015.1 Picea engelmannii
TTAGCTAGTTTATTTACATTCTGTTTGTAAGCATATTTCAGTCATTTGTTATTAATGAAATGAAGTCTTATTTCCGCTGCATCTCTACATTTATGTGTATTTCTGTATTTCATTGTGTTCCTACATAAATCCGGATCACCCTCCTGGCTCAGATCCTTGTACACGTGACCACTACCCCATGACCATAGTCAAACCTCTCGTCGGAGTTTTGGACTTTTCAATGTCCAAGTACATATGCTCACGGGATTCCCGATTCTCCGAATCCCGACTGACTGACAACTGGTCCCCCACACAATGAAGCTTTCCTTCTTCTCTAATCTGTTGACAACTGTCTCAGATTTCCACCTTTCTGAGATGTTGACAGTTGGCTTCCACGCTGGCTCCTTCTTTCTTTCAGGGTTTCGGGGTTCGCGATTTTGAAATGCAAAGATTTTGTGTCCACGAAAATCTCGATATGCCGATCCCTGACTTTCTTTGGATCTATGCCATGCGTCCCAAATGGATGGATGGTCCTGATCTCTCTTCTCTATTTTGCGACTCCAAGTGTCCTGGGTGCCTTGTCTCCGGGACTCGTGAAACGTCGATCTCTGATTTAGTGTTGTGTCGACAGATGGCTTTGACCTTTCAACGGTCCTTCACTCCGTCTTCATTTCAGACTTTGCGAAACCAAAATGCACGAACTCTTTGCTCCCGAGATCTCCGATATCCTGATTCCCAATTAGCCAATGAGTGACCTCCTGTCGAGATATTCCCCCTGATGGCGCCGATTCGCTTCCACCCGTCCTCCTCTGATGGATGGTCCCGATCTCTCTGGGATTTCGAGACATTTTTTGTCCCGATTCTCATGACCTCAGGAACTCTGATTTCCCGATAGTCAATATCCCGATGGCTAGTGTCTCAGATCTCCTGAACAGAAGATTGCGTGACACGTGTCCTCTCCAGGTGGATGGCCCAAATTCTTTCGCTGCTTCTGGATTTCTGATGTCCCGATTTGGACGACCTCGAGAATCTTTATTTCCCGAGTGTCGATATCCCTATGGCTCCGCCTCTTGTTGGGATTTCTCCTCCTGT
Organism: Picea engelmannii; assembly: GCA_009831015.1. Lineage (NCBI taxonomy): Eukaryota > Viridiplantae > Streptophyta > Pinopsida > Pinales > Pinaceae > Picea > Picea engelmannii. Next base: position 64,891 of record ML821663.1, read on the forward strand.
TCATGAGGACTTAACTCCCTCGCAACTTTTGTAGATTCGACGACTGTCGGTGATCCTGAGTAAGATTTTACTTCTCAGATTTGTTCTCCTTCTCTGTGCTCCTCCGACTGCTCTCTGGACGTGAACACCAACGGTCCAGATCTAATTCCCAGCTGATCTGATGGCTGTTGTTGCTCCCTCCTGAGCTTGTACACTTTCATCCCTGACTTGGAATAACTCCAAGTTTCTCAAAGGCTTCGACCTTTGTCTTCTTCTCTTTCCTCTGTGAACTCCTCGACTCTGAGCTTCGCCAACGCACATGAAATGCTAACTCCTCCTGAGCTCCTCTTCAAATATTTGAAGAGTTGTCCTCTACCTCCTGTAGAGTCTTCACGCATACACCATGTTGTCTCTCCTAATCTCTTCCTGTAGCTTTGACCTCCACAGAAACTCATCCTTGTTCCTTTCTCCCATAGATGGAGAATGTTTGCATGCCCTCCTGGCTCCTTTTGCTCTAGCAACCTCTGGCTGAGCTTTCAGGGTGTTCAGTAACCCTGAGAAGGTTCCTTCATTGGACCCTTCCTCACTTCTAGAACACAAAGAGTTATTTTCTCTTATGTGCCTATCTGCACACTAACTCAGATGCCCACCTGGCAGAGTGTATTTCTTCCACAGAACATTCAGTGGTTCTGTCCTCTTCTTCTATGCACCTATGCACCCATTCGATGCCCGTTTGGCAGAGCTCTCAGAATCCTCAGTGATTATGCTTCCTTTTCTCCTAACTCCTCACCATAATTCTTCTCCTTATGCACTCCTTTCACTTGCTCAATGCCCACCTGGCAAAGCTTCACAGAATCCTCAGTGATTCTGGCTTCTGTCCGAACTCACAACATAGTCCCTCCAACTGCACCTTGTGCCTATGCTCAATGCCCACATGGCAGAGCTTTACAGAACTCCTAAGAGATTCTATCTGCAACTGTGTCTTCTCCCACACAGCCTTGCCTCCAAGGTATTCGGCAAACTTGAGGTATTCCTCTGAGTTGATGACTTCAGTTCTTGTGTCGCAGCACGTCTTTGTCTGACTCTGCAGAGTTCAGAAGTGCATCCTCTGTGCACGGCTATTAGAACCCACAACGTTCTATCACACCCTCCCGGTGTGAAGCCTCAAAGACCTTCAACCCTGAAATCAAACACACTCCCTGCAAATGCCTAAATGTACATACATTCACAACATATAAAAGAACACACCAAGGCATCCACATAATATAGAATTCATGTAGGAAAAACTGCTTATGTTTATATTAAATGGAAAATGCTTGTAATTACAAGGTGTTCTCGAGCTCTCTCTGGCTCTTCTCTTTTCCTACTCATCTAACCTCCCTTCTACAACTCTCCTTCTCAAAATGAGATCTCAAAATCTCTTTTACTTGAGGGGCTCATCAAGCGCTTCCCTCCAGGTCTACCTACTCTATTCAATTACAATAAATGGTTGTCTAGTCCAGCATCTGGATCTAGATATCAACCATACAAACATTAATGGTCGATCTTATCTACAGACTTCACAAAGGCACAACTTTCCTGGCTCAACAACCTAAGCATTAAATTTACATTGAATTCAAATTTAGATGAGGTTGCGCCTCTCTTTTATCGTGTAATTTGAATTCGCTGGCATGGTTGGCTGGCTGGCTGGATGATGTGGAGAGATGCTCCTGCATCATCTACCAACTTCCATGTTTGATTGTTCTCTATCCATTTAATTTCTTCATCCATGACTTTTTCCCATACATCATCTTTTACAACTTCTTTAAAGGTTAATGGATCATCTATTTGTGAAAATAGAGCAAAAACTAAAAATGAATTTGTTGTGCCATCGTTGTAGATGTCGTGCACAGTTCTTGTCTTCGTAACAAACTTGTTAATGTTGGATATAGATATGTAGAACTACTTGGACTTCTTGTTGGATTTTGTTGTGCTCTAGGTGTGTACCGTGCACTTGCAGATCTCACCGAAGTAGTTTTTGTTGTAATTTGTGTCACGATTTTAAGAGTGGAAGGAACTACACACTGAATTATACATGGTATTTGAACCACTTCATCTTATGTGTCATCATGCATGATAGCATCGATAATTCTAAGTGTATATTCTATGCTTCCATCCCATGCTTCATTCTCCACAAATTGAACATTGTAACTGATTATGAATTTTCTTGGAATAGGATCACATAATTTATATGCTTTTGTATCTTCAGAATACTCAACAAATATACATTTATTTCAATTGTTATCCATCTTATTTCTTAGCTCTTGTGGAACATGTGTGTATGCGACAAAACCAAAAAAATTTAAGTGCACCACATTATGCTTTATCCCTATTGAGACTTCTTTAGGAACTTTTTTTCACTCTCTTTGTCGGACATATGTTCATGATGTATACTATAGTTGTTATTGGCTTAGCCCAATACTCATTTGAAAAATATTTTATTGCCAACATATCGTGTGCCATTTCCATGATGGTTCAATTCTTTCTTTCTGTGACACCATTTTGTTGTCGTGTATACTGCATAGTGAATTTCTTGTTATTTCCATGAACTTTACAAAAGTTTTGAAACTATCTTGAAATGTATTCTCCTCCTCTGTCAGTTCTTTGCTTCATTGATGTAATAACCACTTTGCTTCTCCACAAGTGATTTAAAATGTTGAAAACAACCCAATGCATCAGATTTATGTTTTAGAAAGTAAACCTATGTTTCTTCTTGAGAAATCATCAATAAATGTAAGAAAATATGGATTGCCTCCTATAGATGGTGTTTGCATTGGTCCAAAAATATCCGAATGTATTATTTCCAGTGAAGATTTTTCTCTGTATGAATTGCCAACTTGAAATGATTCTCTATGATGCTTTCCAAAAATACAACGTTGACATATTCTTTCTGTTTTTTCAATCAATGAAAAACCTTTCACCATATCTTTTGTGTGTAGCATCTTCAAACCTCCAAAGTTTAACTTTCCAAATATGAAATTCCATAGCCACAAATCATCCTGCACTTCATATTGGAATGTCGCTTGCATCTCTATGCTACTATCTTATTTTCCCTTAACATTGTGAAAACTATCTTTTCCTTCTTTGGAGTTGAGCGCACTTCCTTCTTTTATTTCTGTTGTAAATGTGGTGTCCGACTACACATATTTTGTTACATAGAAAACATGCGTTGTATTTCTCTTCACGGTTGGCTTCAAAGTCAATGGAAACATTATGTTGCTTGTCATATGAATTCTTGCAATAAGATGATTTCTTGGATATCTGTCCATAATGACAAAATAATTATCTTCCATGTAGATTATATATCCTTTCTGTAACAATTGTCGTGTGCTTATCAAATTACATGCTTTAAATGAAAAACATAATATACATAGGCATAACTTTTTTCTCTCCTTGTTTAGTTAAAATGTTAATATTTCCTTTCCCTAAGACAGTAACTTGGATATCTATTCCAATTGTAACTTTATTTTGACTGACTTATCCAAACTAGAAAATAATTCTAAGTGTCACCTAGACTTTCTTGAGCAACATTGCATTCAACTGGTGATACTATTGGTATTGCTTTAGCGCATGCCATAAACATAGGACTGGAGGGAGTATTTTCATTTTTTGACTTTTATTGGCCTTGTTTGTTCTAATTATATTGTTTCTTCTTGCATTCATATGCATAATTTCCATACTTTTTATATTAATGGTAATGAATCTTTGATTTATCAAATTTCTAATTACATGGCTTACCGTTATTTGGATTTTGACCTCTTCCACCAGTATTTCTAGAACTTCTAATGCACCCACCTCTAACAAATCTTCTTCCTCTATGTAACATCCCCCCCAAAAAATTATTTTTGAATTTGAAATTTCCTAGGAAAATTATTCCGTTTTTGGTAAAATTGGAAATTGGAAATTTTTTCCATTTATGGCAAATCTGAATTTCGAATTTGGTTAATTGTAATTAATGATTATGATTGTTGGAAAAATATCTTATTTGACCCAACTAACTACTTGACTATGAAATTTGTATGAAAAAATATATTTTATAATTATTATTGGAAGACAAATGTAACAACCATGTTGAAATTAGCTGACCATGACTCCATGAGTGGGGAACTTGTTGGAACTACCTCAAGGCTGATTGTTACAAGTGGAAAATCAAGAATTTGGCCATGGGGAGCCCCTGAAAATCAAGGATATGGAAAGATATGAAAATTCCCAAGGGAGGGAAAAAGACCTAGGAAAAAATGATTTTGGATATATGGCATATGTGAGGAGGCAGGACACTGCCCAGTATGTTGGGGGAAAATGAAATCTATCTCTTGTTGTTATGAAAACTATTGGCTGAGTGTGAGGCAAAGAGAGGACTCTTGAAACTGAAGAGCATTTGGTGAGGAGGAGTTCCAAGATAGCCCTCATGGATTCATGGTTAGGCTAGGGGGTGAACAGGACAAGTGATTTGGATGCCCTATTCTAAGGTTGGGAGGAACTTCGTTGTTCCCCTTTTTATTCCAGTACTTATCCATATATGTTCCTCTACTTCTCCCCTTGTTATATTTGTATTTTTGAAATGATTATACATGTGTTCTACTTCTAGATGTATACCCTATTATTCATATGTGAATAGATGGAATTATAGAATTGTTGTAGGGTACTTGTTGCAAAAATAATTGTGTTCTAATGATGATTGAATCTACAGGATCATAGCATGTTATCTACTCCAGGAATCATATATTCTATTAAAGAATACATCTATTTAGTTACTGTAGGTGATCTATTGTAGGAACTGGGCTATTATGTTAATGAATGGAATTATAGAACGATTGTGTATTATTTGTGGTAGGAATAGATCTGTGTATTATCTGTGGTAGGAATAGATCTATGTATTATCTATGGTAGAAATAGATCTAAGTAGTTAGTGTTGTAAAGACATTGTGTATCAATCATGGCAAGGACAGAGTTATCTCACATAAAGTAATAAGCTAACTAAGAAGATACAAGATATAAATTCTGGAAAATCTGTACCTGTCATAAGATCATATTCTTATAAGATATTCAAGTTTTGTATTGAAATTCAACCTGTACAGATTAAAAACCCCATCGGGTCGAAACTCTACTATGATAGGAATTCACAAAGTATATTGAGCTATATGAATATAGCTATGCATATATGCTTTTATATGCAACAATCGATACAATAGTTGATATAGAAATGGAAATACATAACTATAAGAGTTTTGTACACATATTATATACATGGATGATTTCATGGGCTAATTTTCCATGTTTTTTCCAAAAACAAGATTCACTATTTTAAAAATGATTCGCCCAAATTCTAGACAATAAAATTATTTTACCTTAAAAATCACCAAAAATTTATAAAAACTATATAAAATCCTTATAAATTTGAATATTTTTACAAAAATATCGCCAAACATTTATAGTTGGCATATGAAGGATTAGTAAGATTCACCAAGGTTTCTAAATTTTAAAACAAATTTCCATCCTTAAAATCATCCCTGATTATATAACATGTAAACTTTTTGAACACTCAGGTAGAATTAACTGTATAAGTAAAATATCAAAAAGAATGGCCGTATATTTAGAGAAAGCACTCGGGATATATTTGCAGAGTCACATCTATAATCTATTTACATTGATAGAATCAGACCATTTAAATACCTATTGATTACATCCAGTCAACACTAACTATGGAAGAGAAACAAATAGTTTCAAATAGTCACGATATCGATGCTCGGAAGTGAGATAAATGGTTCATGAAAACCTTGAACACAGTTCATAAGGGAAACGAACAGTTCAAACTATCTTTTACGACTCCAAAATAAAATGTTACAACAATAAACAAAAGAATTTATATATCCAGAACCCTTTTATTCTTTATGCCTAAGATCTATTGTGATAAAGGTCGAAAGTAAAATTCACAGGAATGGAGAACAATATATATTATTCACAATATTATTTATTCCAGAATGATTGAAGAACAACTCCATTATGCCAAGAAAATCTATTTGTATTTTTCATTCCAATCATGTTTCAAATAATGATATAGTAAAGTTCGACATAATCATTCAGCCAAATATACAATTTAAGTTTGACTCTCTTACTCGATCGTGAAGGCAAGTAACAAAGGTAAAAACTACAATTAAAACAAACAAATCTTCACCCACAGAAATGACCCGTTAACTCAAATCTTTTAACCTTTAACCACCTAGTACCCTCCTTGAAAGGGGCAAGATGGAACCCAGATACCTCTTATATGGACGATAGAGCTTGGCATCCATTTCTCGCATGGATGAAACCCATGCACAAGGTTTCACAAAACAACGTTAATAATTGTACAACAGAGATAAGACGAATATAATAAAATGATGAGTAACAGGAAAGAAATTACAGAGCCATACTTAACTTTTTAATTGAGGGATCTGATATCTTTCTCTGTTGCGATGAGCTGAGTAACATCCCAGAACGAAATGGAAGGAGGATCCCAAGACTCCCTGATGGGTACCCTCGCAATCACAGGGTCCCATCATTAGTGATAAGAACTTAATTATTAAATCGTAAGGACAATGTAGAAGAAGAATATACGAATTACCATTACAATGAAGTATGAGATTCACATAATGAGAATGGAAAAAATATTTATTCCAATTAAAAGCATTGAAATTGGAAGCCACAGGTCAAATAACACCAACAAAAATCTATCTAAACAGTCTGAGAAAAATGTATTTAAAGAAACAGAGACACAAGGTCATCACTGTGTCGAATTACCATACTCGTATGACCTTTTTTATATGCTATGACTTTAAGAAAGTTGGCATTAAAGGATGACCCAAATTCTAAATATACAGTGCAGGATACAGAGCATATTTATTGTGGCTATGCCGAATGAAACTTTAGAAAACATTCAAATAAGAAATGACAGTCATAAGAATTCGTCAGGTAGTTGAGAAACAAAGAGCCCGAATAAAATACTCAATACCAGGTACTCAACCAGGATAGGAGAACATTATTCGAATCTTGTCAATGAGATTCCTTGTCATGAATAATTATAGCATGCAGAAATAGTGTGAATCCCTAACCTAAACGGACTTCTGGGCCATATTCTCTGTGAAGTACAATAGAAACTCACATCATGTAATAGAACATAAAGAAAACAACGAATGTAGGAGACAACTAACAAATGACTTACAAACAGAACGTTGCCTGCATGAATTCGTTGGAAAGAAACACAAAGAACAAAATGTCAAAGATCTTGAGTATAATGTATAAAGTTAGTGGAGCCACTAACCAGTAACAGGAACAGTCTAGGAAGGCCGCCATTCTTCCCATGCCAAGAAAACAGAGTGAAATGCAAAGCCAACTTCAAAATAGTTTTCACAAAAATGAAAAAGGTGTAACTATTGTAACCCTAAATCTCGCACTCCATGCCTGTTGAGTGTTGATGCTACAACGGGAGGTGTGGGCCATGTGATAGAAATGACTTGACATGTTTGAGTTGGATAGAGGTAAAAGGATCGCCTCATTTCTCACCTACCTCCATTAAGGGCTGAGTAAGAGGTTTAAATCTCGACTGTCATAAACCCTCCTGTCACATTTAATGAATTACAAAGTGAAGGGTGGTTTCCTCGAAATCCTACGAGTTGGAAATCTTTAATCCCTAACCACTGCCAATCCAGTTTAGCACCTAGTTTGGTTAGATTTTGCTTAGATTCGATAGAGTTAAATATTTGTTAGCATAGGGTTTCCCTTCTAACCATAAAAACTTTTATACTGTGTTTCAAATGAAAAGATATCACCCAACTGGAATTTTATCGAGTATGCATGTCGATGACTTTGGTCATGGATAGAAGAGCCAAAATATTATGTTAAACCAACATATAGCTAAGGTATATAACCTGACACCCAATACGTTATATGTAAGTCTTATTCGTATAGTATTGGAGTTTAAACCTTGCGTGCAGGTATAGAGGATGTGTTTTAGAGGAGAGGTTAGGACTCTAAGTCCTATGCCTAGTTTTAGTTCCAAGCTAATACCAAGTATAAACATATACCCATGTATAAATGCTAGTATGACTCAAGAATTATAGGAAAAGTGTTAGATAGTGGGACTGGGTATAAATGTCATCGTTGACATTCATAAATTGAGTAAAATACTAGAGTTTAAAAATAAGAAATAAAAGGGCTATTTCTTTTATTATAAGATTGTTTTTTTTAGGAATTGAAGGTTAATGTCCCTTAAAAGAATTTTTTTTTATGATGAAATTGAGGTACATTGCATATGGTATCAGAGACAAGGTTACAACACTTGGACCTTGAACAGGGCCAAATTAATTACTTACCACGTATCTCTATCTATGTAAAAACTAACAAACCATTACTGTTACAAACATAAAAACTCTTTTCTGTTTTGTGTTAATCATGGTAGCCCGGGATGACACAGAAATCAAACTTGAAGGGAATCTTGAAAAAGCACCGCTTGAAGATCCGAGATAGAATAGTGATGGAAGCTCACCTACTAAAGTTCTGGAAACGATGAGGAATCTCATTATTGAGCTGCAATTTTTCAAAGAAGACAATGAGAAACTGAAGAAAGAACAAGATGAACAACAGAAAATAAATGAAGTCCTACTGCGTAATATAGTGACAAAGAAAATCCCAAAGGACGATAACCATGAAGAAGAGGTCAGCAAAAAGGCTTCCAAGAATTCTAGGCCGGAAGCAGAAAAAGAGGATAGCTCATATGAAGGTACACTGTCAGCTGAAGATAGAACAAAAACAAACAGAAAAATGAAACAGGTGGATCACCTTGAGGGTGAATTTAAGAAAATCAAACCATGTACCTTTGATGGGGAATCGAGAATAGGAGAAGAAGTTGAGGCATGGTTATTATACATCAAGAAGTATTTCCAGATATACAATTATTCCAGCAGTCTGAAGGTCAGAATGGCCATCTATAATCTGAAAGGAAAAGTCAGTATTTTGTGGCAAGATCTGAAATTGGCCAAGGGCCTAAAAGACAAACAGATGGAATGGGCAGACTTTAAGAAATAGTACATGTCTGAAAGTTACTATGAAATAAAAAACAAAGAATTTTATGAGCTAAGACTTGGTCAAATGGTTATGGAATATATGGTCAACAAATTCCTAGAATTACTAAGGTTTGTACCATATATCCGAGAGGACAAAGTGAAAATCCAACAGTTCCTAAGTTGTTTAACACAGTCTTACAAGGAAAAAATCGAGTTTCATAATCCCAAGTCCTTGAGTGAGGTATTCAAGAAATCCCGAATGTGCTATGACCAATACAAATAGTGAACAAAATTTCCCAAGACTTGGAAAGACAAGAAACAAGACCGAATGAACCAACAGAAAAAGGGATACCAGTCAACTCCTTATCGGAATGGAACAAAAAGATTTCCGAGGAAATATTTTCACTCCAACAACCTGCACACTCAAGGAGGCGACAAACCTGTAAATATGGGAATAAAGAAATTTGGGGACAGCCCCCGCGAACCATTAAAGTGCTAGGAATGTGGATAACCTCATCTAAGGAGGAACTTTTCACGTTTGATTTCAACAAACATAACTACTTTTCAAAGTTTACAGGAAGCCTCTAGAGGAGGGGATGTAGGCAGAAGCTTACATCGGATCAATGCAGCCGTGGATGGCCGACAAGCTAACCACCAGTCTGTTGTGGTGGAAATTGAAGGTAAAATCAATAACACTCAAATTTATGTTTTAATTGATCCTGGAGCTACATTAAGTTATGTCACTCCTGGTATAGTGGAGTCAAATAAACTTAAGAAAATAGTACATGCAAAGTATTGGCTATTACAACTAGTAATAGGAATGAAAAGAAAGGTTGTTGATTTCATTTATGATTTTGAGTTCAGTTTAGGCAGTCAAAACATAAATACAAATCTGAACATTCTACCGTTAGGATCTTATGATGTGATTATTGGAATGGATTGGTTAGAAAATAATAAAGAAGTTCTAGAATGTTATGAAAAATCAGTCAAGTATAAAGACAAAAATGGCACGGTTACAATAGTTAAAGGTATAAGAAAACTAGTCTCAATTAGACAGATTTCAGCAATGCAATTCAAGAAATACATGAGAAAGGGTTGTCAAGTTTATCCCATCTACGTAACAAACCTGATAGAAAATTAAAATAAACCCAACTTGGAGGATTTTGCTGTGTTGCATGATTTCAGAGACGTGTTTGTTGATGAAATACCTGAATTACCCCCTAGAAGGGAGATAGAATTTTCTATCGACCTCCTACCTGGTTCAATCCCTATCTCTAAAGAACCTTACAAAATGATTTTTCCAGAATTGACAGAGCTAAAAATTCAACTACAGGAATTATTGGACAAAGAGTATATCAGACCAAGAGTTTCCCCATGGGCAGCACCAGTCCTCTTTGTGAAAAAGAAAGACAAAACTCTAAGATTATGCATCGATTACAAAAAACTAAACAAGATAACTATTAAGAACAAGTTCCCCTTACCTAGGATAAATGATCTATTCGATCAAGTAGGTGGGGAAAATATTTTCTTGAAATTTGACTTACGATATGGTTATCACCATGCTAGGATAAAATATGAAGACATAAGTAAAAAAAAAATTCGAACAAGATATGGACATTATGAATTTGTGGTTATACCTTTCAGACTCACTAACATGCCAACCATGTTCATGTGTTTAATGAATAGTATTTTCAGTCAATACTTGGACAAATTTGTATTGGTTTTTATTGACGATATTCTGGTGTACTATAAAACAGAAGAAGAACACTTATGAATAGTTCTGCAAACATTAAGGAAGAACAATCTGTATGCTAAATTTGATAAGTGTGATTTTTATCATAAGAAAATACAGTACCTAGGACATGTAATATCTCCAGAAGGTATTGTAGTCAATCCTGAGAAAATAAGGGCCATCATGGAATGATCGGTATCGAAGGATGTAGTGGACATCCGATCATTCATGGGAATCATTGGATATTATCACAGATTTATAGAGGGATTTTCCAAAATTTCTTACCCTGTCACATCATTAAAAAAAACAGGGACCAAGTTTAACTGGTCACAGAAGTGTCAAGATAGTTTTAATAACTTAAAGGAATTGTTAACAACTGCACCCATTTTAAAGGTAGCAGATCCAAATAAAGACTTCATCTGTGTAGATGTGAGTAAGGAAGGAATAGGTAGTTTCCTAACTCAAGAAGGACACGTGATTTGTTATGAGTCCCTAAAAATAAAGGAACACGAGTGAAACTACATCACTCACGACTTAGAATTGGCAGCTATAATACACGCCTTAAAAATGTGGCGACACTGCATAATGGGCAGAAAGTTTTTTTTATTGATTGAAAATAGTGGTGTTAAATTTTTGTTTAGTCAGCTAGACCTTAAGTGAGGCAAGCAATATGGCTAGCCTTCTTGAGCGAATTTGATTTTTAGGTAAGACATATCAAGGGTAAGGAAAACAAGTTAGTTGATGCTTTGAGCAGAAGAGTTCATGGGTTGTTTGAAATAAACATTAGCAGGGTAGAAAGATATCTTGAACAGAGGATAAAGACTACAGGTAATAACGATGAAAATTACACTAAGACAGTGGCATAAGTACAAAACACTACAGAAAATTCAGACAAAACAGGCCTGAGTTTGGACAAGAATGGTTTACTACGGTTTAAAAACAAGATATACATACCAAATTTGACATAATTAAAGTTAACAATCTTAGATGAAGTGGATAAGAAACCATATTCTAGTCATCCAGGATACCAGAAAATGATAACAACACTAAGAAAGTTATTTTATTGGCCTAATATGAAGGGTGAAACAACAGAATACTTATCTAAGTGTCAGTATTGTCAGCAAGTAAAAGCTAAACACCAGCATACAACCAGCCTGTTGCAACCATTACCTATACCGAAATGGAAATGGGAGACTATATCACTGGACTTTATTACAGGTTTGCCTAGAACTCAGAAACATAATGATTGTATTATGGTGGTAATCGATAAACTTAGTAAGTCTGCACACTTTATTCCTATAAAGTCTACATTTAAAGCTATTACATCGTTGAAATATTCATGAAAGAAATTTTTAGACTGCATGGTATTCCTAAAATGGTGATTTTAGATAGAGACGTAAAATTTACATTTTCCTTTTGGAAATAATTATTTGCAGGGTTAAATACTAATTTGAATTTCAACACAAGATATCATCGTCAAATGGATGGATAGACTGAATGAGCGAACCAAATCGTAGAAGATATTCTCTACATGTACGTAAGAACAAAACCAAGCAAGTGGGAAGATTACCTACACTTCGTAGAATTTGCATACAACAATGGGTACCAAACTTCAGCTAAAATGATCCCCTTCAAGGTATTGTATGGTAGAAAGTGTACAACTCCAATTAT
>ML821664.1:0-17195 GCA_009831015.1 Picea engelmannii
TTCAGCATTGTAGCTAAAGAAATGTTATAGAAGAGGATGTCAAATATTTGCAGCTCATATGGAGGAGACACCTAAAGACGAGGTGCCAAATTTGGAGGATTATGCAGTCCTGAAAGAGTTTGAAGATGTATTCAAGGAAGTACTAGGACTACCCCCAAAGAGAGACATTGATTTTTCTATAAATCTGACACTAGGAGTGTTATCACTGAAATTTCGTCCGCACATGGCGACAAGAACTCCGCATCGTCAAAACAGGAAAAAAGTCATTCATGGCACGAGATTAATTCCTCAACATTGAAAAAGGGTCAAAAAAACTATACAAATGACCAAAAATTTGAAAGGCGCTTTACATCATCTGGGTGCGTCCGCGTATGTGCGTAACAACAACGTACAAAGCGCGCATATGCGCACAAGGCGCGGCTGTTGGGTGAAAAACCCGCGCGCCTACTAAATGGCGCATTTATTGAAATTGGTCGGCCTCCCAACCACTAATGGATCGGCTCCCAAGTCGATTTAACACCAAATCCGAGCTCAATCCTCATGGTGGGCTGGTCAAAGACCTAATTGTGCCCTAAAGAGCCCCTTTTCACATTCAAAAGAGGTTGCATAATAACCCAATGCTTGGCTATAAAAATCCATGAATGACCACCATTTTCTCAAGGAATTCTTTGTATTGTTATGTTGCTGAGATTGCTAAGGACTCATTCTTTGGCAATAAACATCACAATCTGCATTTCATAGGGCTTTCCACCTCTCACTTGAGGGGATAAGCTTGGAGTTCTTTCACCCACATCTTCATCTTTTCATTGTAAGGAGAGCAAGTAGTGAGGGCCTCAAGAGCCTTCCATTGGAGAAGGAAGGGACCCAAGTCCCCTTTCTCCTTTGTGTCTTTGGATTTCATCAATCAGATCAACTTATACATTGGTGATATTGGTCCATTTATATTTGTTTTTCATTTTTCCATATGCTCATAGTTTTAATTATTTTTACTTTGATTTTTGTTTATAACTTTGTTGTTTATTTTTCTAACCTTTCCTTTCATAGCTGTCATGCCTAGCAGAGCCCAACTGGGCATGTAAGCACTCTTAATTTGCTCACCTAGTGACGAATTGGGTGCAAACAAGGAGCAACTCCTGTGTCAAAGAATCCTTACAAAATGAGTACACCAGAATTGAAGGAGTTGCAAATGCAACTTGAAGAACTTCTGAAAAAAGGGGATATATGCCCAAGTGTATTACCTTGGGGTGCCCTGGTCTTGTTTGTGAAAAATAAAGATGGAACGTTAAGATTGTGCATTGATTTCAGACAGTTGAATAAAGTGACTGTAAAGAACAAGTATCCTCTGCTAAGGATCGATGATCTTTTTGATCAATTGAAGGATGCAAGGATATTTTCAAAGATAGATCTCAGATTGGGATACCATCAAGTAAGAATTAAAGAGGAAGATATCAACAAGACCGCCTTTAGGACAAGGTATGGTCATTATGAGTTCATAGTGGTGCCATTTAGGTTGTCAAATGAACCAGCTGTTTTCATGTGCTTAATGAATGGTGTTTTCCGAGAATATTTAGACAAGTTTGTCATTGTCTTTCTGGATGAAATTCTTATATACTCTAAGACAGAGGAAGACCATGAACATCATTTGAAGATGGTGTTGCAAGTATTAAGGGAGCATTAGTTGTATGCCAAATTGAGCAAGTGCTCATTTTATCAGAAACAAATTCATTATTTGGGGCATATCATCTCAAGGGATGGGATAACAGTGGACCCTGAGAAGATAGAAGCCATTAGAGAATGCTAAACACCAAAGAATGTGACAGAGGTTAGATCATTCATGGGCCTTGTAGGATACTACAGGAGATTCATTGGAGGATTCTCAAAGATAGCACACCCAATCACTTCCTTGCAAAGAAAGGGTATGAAATTTCAGTGGACGTCGGACTGTGAAAGGAGTTTTCAACATTTGAAACAATTATTGACAAGTGCTCCAATACTAAGGATTGCAAACCCAAATGAAGATTTCATTGTATGCACAGATGCATGTAATGAAGGACTTGGTGGATTCCTCAGTCAAAATGGATTTGTGATATGTTATGAATCAAGGAAGTTGAAGGAGCATGAAAGAAACTACGTCACTCATGATTTGGAGTTGGCAACCATAGTGCATGCCCTGAGGAAATGGAGACACTACCTCATGGGAAAAAGGCTTGAGCTAAGAACATACCACATTTGTTTGAAATATTTATTTGATCAACCAAATCTAAATGATACGAAAAGTAGATGGTTAGAATTTCTAAGTGAATATGACTTTGATATAAAGCATATCAAGGGGAAATAAAATAAAGTGGTTGATGCACTCAGCAGGAGGGTGCATGAACTACATGCTACAACCATCAACATGTATCAGACTAACGTTAAAATAAAAATTATGGAGGCTACAAATACAGACTTGCAGTACAAATAATTGATAGCAAAATTACAGCAAGGTAAGACACCACAAAAAATGGATATTCATAAGTTGGGAATAGATGGAATACTGCTGCACAAGAACATAATTTTTGTACCAAATGTCTAGGACTTGAAACGTATAATTTTTAATGAGATGCATAATGTTCCTTATGCAGGGAACCCTGGATATTAGAAAATTGTAGCAGCGGTCAAGAGCCAATACTTTTGGCTAGGTATGAACAGAGAGATTGCAGATACATTGCAATATGTATGGAATGCCAGAAAGTTAAAGCAGAACATACGCACCTAGCAGAATTACTACAACATTTTCCCATTCCTAAATGGAAGTGGGAAGAAGTGACAATGGATTTTATTACGGGATTGCCCAGAACAGGAAAGCTACATGATTCGATTATGGTGGTGGTGGACAAGCTTACAAAATCTGCCCATTTTATTCCACTAAAAAATACTCACAAGGCAGCAGATGTTGCTGATATTTTCATGAAGGAAGTGGCACGATTGCATGAAATTCCTAAAACGATTTTGTCTGACAGAGACCCAAAATTCACCTCAAATTTCTGGAAAGGATTGTTCAAAGGATTCGGAATGAATCTAAAATTTAGTACAGCTTACCATCCCGATTCTGATGGATAGACAGAGAGGGTGAATAGAGTGATAGAAGATATATTGAGAATGTATGTTATGGATAAACCATCAAAATGGGAAGACTACCTACATTTAGTAGAATTTGCTTACAACAATGGGTATCAAACATCATTGAATATGAGCCCATTTGAAGCACTTTATGGTAGAAGGTGAAATACTCCAGTAAGATGGGATAACCCAGCTGATAGAACAGTAGTCAGGCCAGAGTTCCTCAAGGAGATGGAGGACCAAATGTTAAAAAATTAAGTAGAATTTGAAAGATGCCCAAGAAAGACAGAAAAGTTATGCTGATAAAAATAGAATCCACAGAGAATTCAAAGTGGGTGATCATGTTTTTCTGAAAGTGAAAGCTAACAGGAGTTCCTTGAAGCTGGGAAGTTGCTCCAAGTTGGCAGCCAGATTTTGTGGACCATTTGAAATCCTAGAGAGGATTGGTCCAGTTTCTTATATGATTGCATTGCTTGCATCTATGTCTGTTCATAATGTATTTTGTGTATCATTTCTAAAGAAGTACATACCTGATGCTAATCATGTTATTGATTGGAATGTTATTCAGGTGGAGCAAGAAGGTGCTTTCCAAGTGCATTCGGTGCGCATTTTGGACCAAAAAATCAAACAACTCCGGAATCGAGCCATAGGGCTTGTAAAGGTCCAATGGACCTGGTACAGACCTAGAGACACTACTTGGGAGCATGAGGATGCAATGCAGGCAGAATAACCACATCTTTTTGAAAAATTTTGAAAATTTTGTTGTATATGGGTACATGATGCACCGAGGACAATGCATAAATAAGGGGAGGGGATTGTAATATCCATTAGCCGAACCCAAATGCAAATGTAATCCAAGTATATTTAAGATAGTGAGCTGTTTAGACATAATTTGTTTTTGTGATACACCTTTCATGGCATGGTGCACGCATATACTGCACAGTAAAGTGATGTAATGTGCACATTTCTGGATACCACGTGCAGTAACTAAAGTGCACGCAACCTTAAAGACACCGGATACAATGCACAGTAACTAAAGTGTGCGCAACCTTAAAGACACCAGATACAACATGCAGTAACTAAAGAGCGTGCAACATTAAGGTCAGCGAACCTTTTTGTATATAATATGCATTATAGGCTGGTGAGCCAGTATTATAAGCCAGAATGCTTATGTTTTGGAATTAGGCCAGAGCGCCTAGATGTTAAAGGCCAGTGTGCCTATTTTGTATATGTCTCATGATTAATATAAAATACATCGCTATGCGTAGACCGACCATGATAAAAGAGAAGGGGACTAGATTCCACCAAATAAGGAAAGGGAGGGCCTAAAGTTAAGAATAGGGCTAAGCTAGAGAGCTCAAAGCCAAAAAAGAAATATTATATTAATATTTCTTAAAAAACATAAAGTGTAGATAATTAATTTATCATAAGTCCTAAAGTAGGGGACAAGTGTATCAGAGTAACTTCCAACATGACAAGTGTCAAGTTGGAGACATGCATACTTATTTCCAAGACTTAGTTCCTTTGTGGAGAGAAATTCCATTGTGGGGAGTGGGGGAGAGAATTGAGGGGAATCTTACCATTTTTCCTTCGACCAGAGAACTATTACCCGGGATACAATCAGTAAGTCCTTGAGCTATCCTCATATCTTCCTACCACCATACCCAGACCAGATCGATAACCATTTCTATTGGTGTACCTATCAGCTTGGGAGCTGTATTGAAGAGGCGGGTTGTCAGGCCCGTGAGAAATTCTCTGAGTGAGAGAATTACTGGGGATCAATTTCCTGAAGGTGATAAACTACGACAACAACACTCTGAGACTTCCAGTTTAGCCTGTTGCTAAATCCCTGGAAGGAAAGTGGGGAAGCCGAAGGATTGTTGAGCAGAGAAGGGGTACACTTCCTTAGGTGGGACAGGCATGTGGGGAAGG
Source organism: Picea engelmannii (assembly GCA_009831015.1). Taxonomy (NCBI): domain Eukaryota; kingdom Viridiplantae; phylum Streptophyta; class Pinopsida; order Pinales; family Pinaceae; genus Picea; species Picea engelmannii. Next base: position 5,035 of record ML821664.1, read on the forward strand.
AGAAGTTGTAGGCTGTGGTTGAGTGAACACCTGAGAGGGAGTCTTTCTGGTTGACTTTGAACCTTTAGCTTGGTTAGGAACCCCTTTCCCAGGTGGAGTCTAGTCCCAGCTCGGGGGTGACTCACTGTTGAGAGTGATGAACAGTGTAGTCTAAGGCTGGGAGGTTCATGGACAGTCTGCATGTAGTTGGTGACATTCTTACTAAGATAAGTACCGGTTATGTGATGAATTTACATGTTGCTTTGTCATTTATGTGTTATTTTGTGGGTTTTATTGCATATATGATCGTAATTGTCCGTATGTTTAAGGGCATATCCCTGTATACGCTGCATGCCTGTGTTTACTGTTGTTTCAGCCCAAAAATCGTATATTTATAGAATGCAACTTTTGTTTATGCTTTATATGTGAATCTTCCGCTAGAGCATTGTATGCATATGTTTAATTGCATGCAGTTCAGTATGTATGTATGCTTGTGTGTGTATATATGTATTTGAAGAGAAAAGTTATGTGACATAGCTTAGTTGAATACTGGGGTGTTACAATATGTTGCCAGAACTAAGTTAAGTGTCTAAGTAGTGACATTCTCCGGCCTGTTGGTGGTCAGGGGTTTGTCACAGATCAGTTGTAGACATTCAATGTTTAGAATTGTGGCCAAATGTAGATATACCCAGGCCCCCAAAAGCTCGACCCTTGTGTTGGTTCCCAGGCCACAACAAAAAGTCCATCTGAAGAAGCAGTTTTTACTTGTTCTGATTAGACCACCTGCACCACACAAATTTCCACTGCGATGTGCTATGCCATCGATCCAACCTGTAAGAGTATCCTCAACAATGCATGGGCTGATTAAAGTCTTTTTTTTCCCAATTGTTGGGTGAATAACTTTCCAATTTTGGAACAGACCAAGAATTTTATAAGCGACCAAGTTTGCATTAGAGGATTTATTGTTGAAAATCTTGGTGTTTCTGGCCAGCCAAATAAACCAGTTAACCAAAAGCAGAAGATGTTTGTAGCTGCACTCCATGGATGTCCAATACTCTAGACAGGTGGGTAAGGAGGTCCCAGTCCAAGCTGTAGTTATGTGTTGGTCTAGTGTAATTTTATTCCAGACTTGGTGGGTGAAGTGGCACTGTGTGAAGAGATGAAAGACTGATTCTGCTTCCTTGTAACAAAGCTGGAAAAGGTTAGGGCCCATCCAACCTTTCCTTTGAAGGTTATCCTAGGTGGGGATTTTATTTTCAGCAGCTAGCCAGTTAAAGAGTTTGATTTTTAATGGCAGTGTCCAGCTCTAGAAATTCATTCGCCATCCAAATATAAGAAATTCATTAGCTAGTTAAAGAGTTTGTTTTTTAGTGGTTGTTTCTAGCTCCAAAAAGCTAGCCGTGGAGGCAGACTGTCAGCCCAAAGTCCCCCCATCAACGAATTTTCCTGCAAAGCCCATACTGATCTGATCTTGCATCTGGAAGAAGAATGCATGTACAGACTGACAGAAGAATGCATGTATAGACTGACAGAAGAAGATGCAGACACTAATCCTTGAATGCAGTGACCAGAGTGCGCTCCTAGGCAGAGCGAGTAGTTTTGACTATAAATAGTTAGTTTTGATATTTTGTTAGGGTCGATGGCTAAGCTAGGCTCCCGTATTGTAAAGTTTTAATGAAGCTCTGGTTCTTCTGGTTATGTATCTGTATCTAAGACTTCTTGTTTAATGTAAGTCAGTTTCCTTTCGTATCTCTATAACATCTTTGTTAGAACACTCGAGCATGGATGATCCAGTCGAGGGTAGTTATGTTTTTGTGATGTAGTTTTGATCAAAGTGGAATCACGACCAATTTTAATTAGTTTCTTGTGTTGTATTTTCCCTCCAAAACTGAATGAATCGGGCATGGATGATTCATTCAGGTTGTTGTTATTGAATTGTGATGTATGTTTGATTTGAGTTCAGTGATAATTTCATTCAATTCCATAAAACTATGAACCAAGAGGATCTTGTCTTCTGATTTTTTCCTCCTTAGGCTGCTGGAAGACTGGATGTCCATAGAAGACCTCTTCATTCTCCTCAAGTTCTTCCCCCTACTCACCTTTACTACAACTTACTAAATGAAGTTAGATCGAGACCTCATCTGCTTATGCATACCAACCGAGTTTTCTGAGTTGAAGCGATATAATCCTAAGACTGCGTCCATTAGACCACCCTTAAATTTATTCATTGTGACATACAAATTAATGGGTACTGGGCTTACCTCTGCTGCAATCCAAAGGTTACTTGTGGTGCTAACATTTCTAGAGTCATTGCCAGGGACTAATTGAAGATTTTCCCTGGGATTGAACAACAAAGCTTACTGGTTCTGAAGGTGCGTCAGAACTTAGTACATCAAATATTGCAACTGTGCACTTGGCGACTCCATTGGTGCGAATCCACTGGCAAATCAATTGTTTTAGCTGTGGCTTCTATAGGCAGACACACAAGGTCTAATCCATAGCTGCCTTTAACAACACTTGAAGTTGACCCAGATAAAATTATCAGAAAGGGAAAGGCCCTTCGATAAGGAGCTTCTACTGTTCAACCAGGTATTTCTGATGTTTTTTATTATCCTCCTATAGAAACTCCAATATCTTCTTCTCGTTTTCCTATTATACCATCTGTTGGAGTTTCCCAAAGTTTAAAGTTCGGGAGTGTTCCTGTTGTTTTCTCCCCTCCCAGAATTGGATTGGAGGGAGAAATCCTTGTCACTCCTATCTCCCCTAATATTGTAGCTTGGTTTAGACCCAGCATCTCAGAAGATTTTCCCACTCCAAGCTTTTTCACTCCTCCCCTTGTTAAAGTTGTTGCTTTTACAGAAAGCGAAATTTATGTTCCCTTAAGCCCTGTAACCTTTCCTACAAATCCTCTGTTGTTTACCTTTCCTCCTGGAAGCTGAGTTTCAGTCTCCCTTGTTTGAACCCCTTCTCCTCCTAGTTCTCCTCCACCCATCATCCCTATGGAAGGTGTGAATCCCCCTAGAAACAGAATGGATTCCATAGTGGCTACTAGATATGCCCCTCTAGTCTTACCTCAATCCATGAACACTCTCCCTGCTGGAGATTACCTAAAGTATATGCCCAAATTAACTGGAGAAGAAGACATAACTGCTGAAGAACACCTTGCTGCCTTCTGCAGTTATGCAAACAATCTGAATATTGAAAATGAAGATGTGTGGATGAGAGTCTTTGTCCAGAGCCTTGATGGTGAAGTTAGGAAGTGGTTTAGAGGATTGACCCCTGGATCCATTGCTGGGATTGAGGCTTTAGATGATGTTTTCTTGAGACAATGGGGAGATTAAAAGGATTTTATGTATTATATCACAGATTTTGGGTCCCTGAGGAGAAAAGAGGGAGAATCTATTTCTGACTTCTCCAAAAGATTCAACAAAATGTACAATAAGATCCCTGCTGAGATAAAGCCTACAGAAGCCTCTGCCAAAATTACTTATGCTAGTGATTTTGACCCTGATTTCTACCTCCTGCTAAGAGAGAGAAGAGCCACTTCCTTGGCTCATATGCAAGATGCAGCCCTGGAAGTAGAATCCAATGTGTTGGTAGTTGACAGACTTAGGAATAAAGATGACAAAGGAAAAGGAAGGGGGAGATCTGAGGCCTCAACCTATGGTTCTTCTGCATCCCACCCTCAAGTGGATGAATTGACCAAGATGGTAAAATCCCTGTCTGCAGAGATGGAGAATATGAAATTTGAAGGGAAGAAAGGTCATAAGAGTGTCCAAAGTGCTGAAAATGGAGGCAACTTCAGAAGACCAAATTATACCCCTCAGATACTCCCAAGAGAGCCTCGAAACAGAGATAGGGATGATCAGAAGATCCAAACCCCTCTCCAAAATAATCTGGTTGCTGATGAGGATGGGGAGGAGGAAGAGCTTGATCCTGAAATTCATTGTCTTGGAGACACCTCCCCATTTCCCCATTTAAATCAATCTGACTATGAGGAGTCCCTCATGGACAACCAAATAAATGAGCTGAGTAAAGGGGAGAAGACCAATAGTAGTCCCAATAAATACAAACTCAGGTCTAAGAAGAAGGAAGGGAAGTGTGACTTCCATGATCAACTTTACAGAGTAGAGAAGTTTGTTGAAGATGTAGTAGATGACAAAAAAGGTAAGAAGATTTGAACCCCCTCACCGGTAGCCAAAGATCCTGCCCCAGAAGTGAGAGAAATTATGAAGCCCCCTTCTTCCTTTAACTTTGAGCACGAAAGTAAAAATATTAGGATCCTTGTGCCTCTTTATGAGCTAGTCAAGAACGAAGATTTCAAGAGATCCCTCTCTAAGCTGTTGCAGTCTAATCCATCTTACCATTACATAGACTCAGTAAATCTCCAAGATGAAAAGCCAACAGTTATCTTAGGTCCCATGATAGAAGACAAAGATGATTCATCCCCTCCCTTCTATACATCCCTGAATATACATGATAAGGTGTTACATAATTGTGTAATGGATTCAGGGGCATCTCATAATCTCATGCCCAAAACTGTCATGTAAGAGATTGGATTAGAAATCACAAAGACTTATCATGATTTGTATTATTTTGATTCAAGCAGAGTGCAATGTCTTGGGGTCATCAAGGATCTGGTCGTGACTTTGTTTCAGTTTCCCATGAAAAGTGTGGTTATGGACATTGTGGTAGCTGATGTTCCCCTAAAGTTCGGCATGTTGTTGTCAATATCTTGGCTAAAAAGACTCAGAGGAACATTGTAGATGGACCTCACATATGTGACCATTCCTATGTTTGGGGGGGAGCATGGGAGACTGTATAGAGAAGATCAGTTGGCCTATATTATTAGTGATGAAGCTGACCCCACCAACCATCCTATTTTTGCACCTGAAACTGAGTTGGGGTCTAGTTTATTACAGTTTACTGATGCTCCCGAGCCTCCTTTAAAACTCAAAAAATAGCCCATAGTTTTTCATGAAGTTTCTTTCTCCACCACCTCTATTTGGAAAATGTTCTTTGATGGAGCCTCTTCTAGAGAAGGTGTTGGTGTTGGAGTAGTCTTTGTTTCCCTTGCTCAGGAAACTATATCTCTGTCCTACAAGATAGAATTCGAAACTACCAATAATGTGGCAGAGTATGAAGCTCTTGTTTTGGGTTTGAGGGCTGCAAAAGACATGGGAATTGAAGAGATATCAGTGTTTGGGGATGCTGAGTTGATTGTCCAACAGATCAGAAATATTTATCAATCCAAGCACCCTTGGCTAAGATCATATAGGAGTAGAGTGTGGGATCTGGTTGACAACTTTTTCTTAGCCTTCAACATTTCATTTTTTCCCAGAGAAAAAAATGTTATGGCTAATTCTCTGGCTGTTTCAACAAGCAATTTCAGAGTCCCTCTGCCACCTAAGCTCAGGAATGATGTAGAAGTGAAATATAGACCCTCTATACCTAAAAATGTCAAGCATTGGAAAGTGTTTGAGGATGATCTTGAGATCAAAAGGTTCCTGGATACTATTGAGGAATTTTCAGCATTTCATATTGATCAGGACTAGGATTTCGCAAATAGCCCCCATGCTAATGAATTTTTGAAGAAAATTGTTAATCATCATATTGTGTAGTTGCCTAGCAATCAAATTCCAAAGGGTCTAGTCCATTTGGAAAGGATATTTGACAGTAATGATGTGGCAGTAAGATCTAAGAGGCCAATTGATGATGTTGAGATATCTGAGTGCGACATTGGTACAGAGGAGAATCGAAAATTTGTCAAGTTGTGAAGCAGCTTGTCGAAGGAGCAAAGAGAAGCATACGATGAGCTATTAAAGAAGTTTACTTATGTGTTTGCTTGGACTTATGAGGATCTTATAACATATGACGCAAGAATTATTGAGCACACGATCCCACTGAAGGAAGAAGACAAACCATTTAGGCAGAGGTTGAGACAGATAAATCCTATGTTGTTGCCTATCATGGAGAGAGAGGTGAGGAAGATTTTGGATGCTCAGATTATTGTGCCTTTGAGGTATTTTGAGTGGATGGAAAACTTGGTCCCAGTGAGAAAGAAGACTGGAGAAATCAGACTTTGTGTCAATTTCAGAAACTTGAACAGGAGCTCAAAGAAGGACAACTACCCCTTGCCAAATATGGAAGACATATTACAGAGGGTGAATGGTGCATCTAGGATGTCCATGATTGATGGATTTTATTGCTACGATAAGATCTCTGTCTTTCCTGAAGATAGATAAAAGACAACCTCCACCACTCCTTAGGGTACATTCATGTATGCCAAGATGCCCTTTGGGTTGATGAATGCAGGGGAAACATTTCAGCGAGCTATGGATATAGATTTCATTGGAGAAAAGGACAAATTTGTGGTCATCTATCTGGATGATATCACAGTTTTCTCCAGTTCTAATGTGGAGCATTGTGAACATTTGAAAAGGGTTTTCTTGAAATGAAGGAAGTTTGGTCTCTCCTTAAATCCCAAGAAATCATTATTTTCCATGAAGGAGGGGAAATTACTGGGGCATATAGTATCTGCCGAGGGAGTAAGAATTGATCCCAATAGGGTGGAAGCAATCCAAACCTTGTCACTCCCTAGGTCCAAGAAAGAAGTCCAGTCTTTCCTGGGAAAGATTAATTTTTGAGGAGGTTTGTTTCCAATTTTGATGAATTGGTAAAGCTTATAACAACCATGTTGAGGAAGGGAAAGGAAGTCAGGTGGACTGATGAGTCTCGAAATTACTTTGATCAAATAAAAAAACCTTGACTGAAGCACATGTGCTTATCAATCCTTATTACTCAAAGGATTTCCTTGTTTTTTCATTTTCTTAGTTTGATACAGTAGCGACTGTTTTGTTGCAGAAGAACATAGAGGGGCTGGAACAACCCATTTCCTTTTTTAGCTGGGCATTGAGAGATTGTCACATACCCACTACCTAAATCAGATTTTTCTTGTCTTCTGCCAGACCAGAACCCTTAAATAACCATGGAGGCCCAGCGTAAGTTGGCTCTTTCTCTTCCCTTCTCCGTTCCCATGTGATCATGGGTCATGATCACAGTTCAATTTGAACGCAGTGCCTATTTGTATTTCGCGCCTCGGTGCTACGGTAATGTCTAATCGTTCGACTCTGCAACTACCGAACCTCGACAAGGCTAGCAACCAGCCAATGGGGACAAATCCCTACAGGGTCAGCAAATGGCCAATAGGAACCAATCCCAACAGGGGTAGAGAACCACCAATGAGAACAGGCCCCGTTGCGCGGTTAAGTGGAATACAGGTGGCAGAAAGGGAAACTCGACACGGTAGTCGACATGACAGGAGGGGCCCCACTTCACACGCCACACTATTCTGGATGCCCCGCCCCCCCCCCCATTAAAGGCAGAATGGAAAGGGGGGTCCGGAATCCACTTGAGCGCCGTTGATCCTGGTGAGTTAATCTCGACCGTTCGAGAGTTGCGCATCCAATTCCGGACCCCCCCCTACTGCTAAAGGTAGAACAGTAAGGGGGATCCAGAATGGAACCTCAGCCGTAGATCTGGGCAGGTGGACTCTGGCCATCCAGATCTGCTTCCTGCTTATCCTAAAGCATATTCATGTCCTGGCTTAAGTTGACGTCTCATCTCCACATCTAACGGTCATTACAGAGCCTGAGATCCTCCGAAAGAATCTCGTCCATTCATCAGGGTTTATCATCACGAGAATTCAGACTCTCGTTCACGGGACCCCCAAACCCTCGATCCCTGGTTCCCCAATGTGGTTAATCTCTCGACACGTGGCCTCTGTCAATCGAACGGCTCAGATCTACTACGGGGTTCCCACCATGGGAAGTCCCGAACTCTTGTCAATAGGAATCCCGATTCCACGATTCTTGATTTCCCGATGGATGACTTTCCTTTCGGAATTTTTCTCGAATGTTTCGATTTTCACCACGAGTCCTCCTATGATGGAAAGTCCTGATCGCTTCTCACAATTTTAGAGTTTCCATGGCTGAGATATTCTGGCATCTTGTCCCTTCGATCTCCGAAATGCCAATGGGATCCCGATCTTGTCCACGTGTCCTCCTATGATGGATGGCTCATGTTGGTTCCAGGAATTTCACTATGAAAATTCTTGACCTCATGTCATCGTGACTCCCGATTTCACGAATGCCAATATCCCGATGGCCACACCTCTTGTCGGGACTTTCAACCTCCTATTCACGAAGGCTTAACCCTCATGCATCTCTTAACAGATCCAATGGCCATCGGGTTTTTCTAGCTAATATCTAACGGCTCAGATCTGTCCCACCTTGTGCACTCTTCCAATACCCCATGGATGTGGAAAAATCAATGTTCCAGATGTTCTCATGGACCGTGGGAGTCTACGATCCCGATTTCCTCACTATTCATGAAGATAGTGGAAAAGGGGCAAGGTATGTAACGCCCTTGTTCCTTTCGTCAATCTAACAGTCATGAATGACCATGGGTCTTTCGACGGAATCCTTCGATACTTCATCCTTATGCTGTCATCTTAGATTTTCAAGAGGGTCGTTCCTCCTCATGCAGGGTTACTAAGGTCTTACGCCTTCATCTTCTCCTTCCCGGTTCTTGATGGACCTTTCAAGGAGGGTATCTCTATGGGGAGGTTTACCTAAGGTACTATCTGAGGCCGATAAGGGTATCGTTCTCCCTAGAACCAGACGTGAAGTCTGAATTAGATTAGTACACATATAAATAACGATTCATGAGGACATAAGCCATAAGTAGTCTTTTCATACAAATATACAACTACTATTACTGATCAAAACACCATACAAACATTCTTATAATGAAATCATTCATAGTTTTCACATCTTATGAGCATAATTATCAGAAGAAACATATATATATATATATATATATATATATTTCAAGATGCCAGAGGCAAAACACTTATCAGAGATAACACCAGGGTTCACGCAACTACCGAGAGGGGTGCTCGTTTCCACCCAACTGTAGGCTTAGTGACTCCCAGTGGATTTACCACTAGCCACCCCCAAGCTGAGACCATGATGCTGTGAGACTGCGTCTCTGTTTTCCAGTAACTAGGAGCGAAGGTTGCAATCCTTCCTCTCTTCTATCACTCACTCTGCATTTTGCCAGAGTTCTCCCCTCACGTTTTCCCCCAATCGCTTCTACCCCACGCCTTATCCTCTTGCGAGGTTGCGTGTGGCGCGATTACCCTCGCGCTGATCAGGTCTGATGGCTCTACAAATGGGAGGTTCACCTCCCATCCCTCATTAAACCATCTACCTACCAGCCTGCGAGACATTTAATTCAGGGCCAGCGAGCCGCTTTTGGTTCTCCGGGCCAGTGGAGTCCAAATATGGTATTAATTCTCGGTGGAATTTAACGCCACCTTTCCAGGTGCCTTCCACCGCCATCGTGGTCTCTTTTTCTGCACATCCCCTCTTAGCAGTCCTGCAATAAATTCAAAATGTTATTCACATTCATTGACCTTTTCCTCAAGGTCCATTTACATCACATATTCACATTTATGAGTTTGCCATAGTTCTTGGCCAGTCCATTTATATTTACAAGCTGGGGGAAACAGGGTGTTAGAATTCCCTCCCCTTTAAAAAGGAACATCGTCCTCGATGTTCTTATCTACTAACATGAATGGTATGTACAGAAGTAAACAAAATCAGATATGCTTGTCTCATGGCATCCTCCATTTCCCATGTAGCCTCATATGGGACAAAATTTTTCCACTGCACCTTGACCTGTGCAATGGTTCTGTTTCGGAGCGGGGTTTCCTTTCTATCCAGTATGCATTGGGGTTCTGGTAGAAATTCTCCCTCTGGTTCCACCTGGATCACAGACCAGTCAATTATCTGATTAGCATCATGTACATATTTCTTCAATAATGAAACATGGAAAACATTATGTGCTTTTACTGTGGGAGGAAGTGCTAGCCGATAGGCTATAGGTCCCACTCTATCTAGAACCTCAAAGGGTCCACAGTACTGGGGTGCCAACTTGGCACAAGCTCCCATTCTCAAGGAACTCCTTCTGGGCTTTATTCTGAGATATACGTGGTCTCCCATTTTGAACTCTCTTGGAGTTCTCTTTTGATCAGCATAACTTTTCTGTCGGTTCTGGGCGATCTTCAGATTTTGTTTTATTTGAGCTACTTGTTGTTCCATATCTTTCAGCATGTCGGGTCCAAAATAAATCCTATTTACAGGATTACTCCAGCTGATTGGAGTATTTCACGGCCTACCATAGAGCACCTCGAAGGGAATCATCTTTAAGGATGCTTGATAGCCGTTGTTGTAGGCGAATTCTACCAATGGCAGGTAGTCTTCCCATTTACTGGGTTGATGCATTACATGCATCCTTAACATATCCTCTAACATTTGATTCACTCTTTCTGTTTGTCCGTCGGTTTGAGGGTGGTAGGCGGTGCTGAACAACAATTTGGTCTCCAAACCAGCCATCAGTGATTTCCAAAAATTGGAAGTAAATTTTGTGTCTCTGTCAGATATTATCTCTCTCGACATACCGTGCAGTCGGAATATCTCTTTCATGAATATTTGGGTGATATCTATCACCTTGCAGGTTGATTTGATGGGGATGAAATGAGCGGACTTGCTCAGTTTATCCACCACCACCATAATGGCATCATTCTGTTTGGATGAAGTTGGTAATCCAGTGATAAAATCCATGGAGATGGTTTCCCATTTCCATTTTGGGATGGGTAAAGGGTGTAATAGTCCTGTTGGGTGTCGATGTTCTTCTTTGACCTATTGGCATTCTATGCATTGGGCCAAATATTTGGCTATGTCTTTCTTCAATCCAGGCCAATAAAATTGTTTCCGGGTGGCAGTGATCGTTTTCTGGTATCCTGGGTGACCAGTGTATGGTCTTTTATGTAGTTCATCCATAATGAACCTCTTCAAGTCGTCACAATTTGGAATGTACAGTCTATCTCTGTAAGTGGGCAGACCTCCTTCAGTCATCTGGTAGCCTTCATATTTTTCTCCAACGGGTTCTTGCTGTAGGTATAGGGTCATAGTCTAAATGAAGGAATCTGTTTCTTGTGCATTTATGACTCTGTTCTTGACATCTGTCTCGCAGGTACTCACTGCTACCAGGTGAATCATTTTCATGCTTTTGCCAAGGGCATCAGCCACCCTATTTTCCTTCCCTTTGATGTGTTTGATTTCAAAATCAAATTCGCTAAGGAGGGCCATCCATCTAGCTTGTCTATCATTGATCTTTGGCTGGTCGAACAAATACTGTAATCCACAGTGATCTGTCATAAGTACAAAGATTCTTCCCAAGAGGTAATGCCTCCACATTTTTAAGGCATGCACTATGGCAGCCGGTTCTAGATCATGAGTCACATAGTTGACCTCATGTTCATTCAATTTTCAGGATTCATAGAAGATCACCTTTCCTTCCTGCATAAGGAGTCCTCCGAGCCCTTCCTTACAGGCATCTGTGCACACAAGGAAGTCAGCTTCTAGGTCAGCGATTTTCAACACGGGGGCATGGGTTAGTAGATGTTTCAAAGTTTGAAATCTTTCTTTACATTGCTGTGTCCACAGGAATTTTGTCCCCTTCTTCTGGAGGGCAGTGATTGGACAACCAATCTTGGAGAATCCTTTTATAAATCTCCTATAGTATCCCGCCAATCCCATAAAGGATCTGATGTCTGAGAAATCCTTTGGGGTAGGCCATTCCATGATAGACCTGATCTTGTCAGGATCTACTGCTACCCCTTCCTCGGACAGAACATGTCCCAAGTAATGTATTTGCTTCTGAAAGAAGTCACATTTGCTGAATTTAGCATAGAGTTGATTCTCTCTTAGCACTTGTAGCACAAGTCTGAGATGCTCTTCATGTTCTTCTCTATTCTTAGAGTAGATTAATATGTCATCAATGAAGACTAGTACAAATTTATCTAAAAATTTACTGAGTACATTGTTCATTAAGCACATGAAAGTGGCAGGGGCATTGGTTAACCCAAATGGCACTACCACAAACTCATAATGACTATACCGTGTCCGGAAAGCGGTTTTATGGATGTCTTCACCCTTGATTCGGACTTGATGGTATCCCGACCTCAAGTCAATCTTTGAGAAAATAGACGCGCCTCCCAACTGATCGAATAGATCATCGATCCTGGGCAAGGGGTACTTGTTCTTTATGGTTAC
>ML821664.1:45274-73846 GCA_009831015.1 Picea engelmannii
GTGAAGGATTTCCCCATAAGGGGACCACTTTGGAGTTCATCCATTTGTGCAACTTATCAATCATGATAAGACAATAAATGAGTCATCTATACATTTTTCCAACAATGCATCATATCAATGAAACCACATCGATCCATCTTCATCATGTATCAATGACAAGTCATTGATCCATCATCATATCAATGACAACTTATTGATCATATCAATGATAACTCATTGATCCATCTTCATCTATGCATTCTCATCAAGGACAATACATATTACATTACATCAATCATTAATCAATCAATCACTTGACATGAATCAATGACATCAATCAATCAAACCATTGGCATCAATGACAACATGATCCAACAATCTCCCCCTTTGGCATTGATGGCAATACAAACATTGATGTCAACACCAATTACCAATTGTTGATGTCAAACATGTAGACAAGGCATGCTCTACATCAATAGTCATCAATCATATCAATATGACTATCTCTCCCCATTAGTAAACATCAATCACAACATTAATAGTCAATGTGACTATCTCTCCCCAACAATAATCATCAATCAGATCAATGTGACTATCTCTCCCCCTTTAACATCAATGGCAAAGGGTGATTCTCTTCTTTGGGCTTCTCCCCCTATCTAAGTGCCTTTGATCTTCCTCTGAATAATCTCTCCCTTTTTGAACAAGGGATATCATCCTGATGTAATGCTAAAAATACATCACTCATACTCCCCCTGTGACCATCGCTCCTCCTAGAATTATGCTTCCATGCTCTTTCTTCAAATGTAGGGCTCTTTTCTAGGTATGCATCTGATAAATATCTCCTCGTAGAATCATGGGAAGAAGAATGACTCCCCCTATCTTCTCTGCAAGATCAACAATATGCTACCATATAATGATCCTTGGACCTGGTCATGCATCAAACTCATCATGAAACAAAAGATATGTCAAAAATAGAGAATCATGAGTAAAATATCAACCAAGTACATCATGTACCACAATGTGTGCTTCAACATGCAAAACACCCATGTACATCAACCATGTACATCAACAATGTGCCAAAAAGATATCATCCATGGAATGTATCCACCATATGCCAACATGTGCATCTACGAATATTCCAACCATGTGAATCTACCAATATGCCAACCATGTGCATCTACCAACATGCCAAATAATGTGCATCTACCAATATGCCAAACACGTGGCATATCACTCATGATATGTCTCCACCATGAACCAAGTGCCATAACCATGTATCTCAAACAAATACGAATTTGTTGTGCTTATCAAGTAATACCAATGGTGTACTATTATCAAGCATATGCCATCTATGAATGAACCAAACATTCATATCAACATGTATCAAGCAAGTACACCAACCATGCACCAATACCAGAACATGATGAATCCTCATATATGTATGCCAAATCCTCCATGTCAATCAAACTGCTAGTGGGTGCCTCTACCAAGGTGCCAATCATGCATCAACTATAGATCATTAATGATGTACAACATGATCACTTCATCAATTCACCAACTACATGTCCCAATATGTAGCCCATCCATATGCCAAGTGCATGTATCAAGTTTTGTTTAACAAGTAAGCTTCCAATCATAAGATATATCAATGAAACTAAAATATGTACGAGCCATGTACACCAATAGATCATCATCAATCCATACTCATGGGCTAGTGCCATGCACCCAATATTTTATTTTACATAATCCAATAGATGAACACTTAAACCTGCAACAAATAGTGTCAGAACTTGCAACAAACAATGTCAGACCCTGCAACACAGAGTTATACCATCATAACAAGCTGCAACCCATGCGCATTTCCTTTTTCCCAAGGCTTTACCACATATACGCGGTCTTCTACACAATATCTCACATATGTACATGACCTATACAAGGTCAGCCTGCATATGTACATGATTTATACCACTGTCACCCATGTATGCCTCAGTAGCTGACTTACTTGAGCTTGCCTTCAGTCTTTCATTCTGTTATGGCTGCTCCGTCTTCTTCACCCACTTCTGTAGGTTTCTCTGCTCCTCAGAACTTGAGCTCTGAGCATCCATATTTTCAAAGATGTCTCCCTTCCTTACTTCATTCCTTCTTCTAGACATGCTATGTGAATTCCTCATCATGGAATTTCTTCTTGTGTTTCAACACTCTTGGGATTTGTGACCAAATCCACTACAGCTGTAGCATCTCATGGTGTTACAGTGAACAACAATATGTCCTACTTGATCACATCTCCAACACCTCATGGTGTTATGAAATCTTCCATTATATCCCCTTTCATAAGATCTACATTCAAAAGATTTGTGACCATATCCATTACATTAATAACAATGCCCATGGAAAAAACTTTCATACCTTTTCTTTGGTGTCCCAAGAATGGCTTCTTGATATCTTCCTTGCTTTGTTCTTTTGAAATTTTATTTTCTTTGTGTAGATGGTTTCTTTGCAACATTGTCTTCCTTCTTTGATGGACTTACCTCATGGTCCTTTGAGGTGCTTGTTTCAACATGTGTAGTTTCATTTTTGTATCCAAGACCTAATTTATCACATGGTGATCTTTGACTTTCCAATATCTCATCCAAGATTCTTGAGCTATTCAAGAATTTGTTTGACCTTTCTACCTTCTTTCTAAGGTCGACAATTTCATCTTCTAACTTATGACATGACTCTTCCTTTTCATTAAGTTGATTCTTCAAAAGTTCTTCTACCCTTTTGGGTTCTTCAATTTGGGTCTTGAGATGGACAATAGTTTCAAAAATTTTGCTAATCTGATCCTCTACCTTCATATCTTCTTTTTCATTCTTTAGTCTTGTGATCTCTTCTTCCTTTTCTACTGATTGAGTCTTAGAACTCTCTTCTTGTTCTTTGAGCATTCCCTTTAACTTCAATATGTATCTTTGACTCCTCCTAAGAAACTTCTTAGTGTTATTCAAAATATGGTTATAGTGTGTATAAAAATGATCACTTCTATATCTATATAAACCCTCTTCAATTTCCTTTTGAAGTTCTAATAGATTTTATTCTATTCTTTCCATGGTATAACTATCATCAAACTTTACACAAACTGTTTCTAGATCATATTCTTCACTTGAGAAAACTTCAACATCATCACATTTTGAATCATTTCAATCAAGATTCTTTGGAGATTCTTTACCTTCATTTGAAGTATATTCAATATCTTCTTTCCAACATCATCACATGATTCTTTTCCTTCATTTGAAATTCCTTCAATATCTTCCTTCTTTCCAACATCATCCCATGATTCTTTTCCTTCATTTGAAATTCCTTCAAAATCATCACATATGCAATCAAGAGTTAGAGATTCTTTACCTTTGATAATCTTGATAGAGTGGTCTTCAACATCTTCTTTCTTTTCTTGATATGTCTCCTCTAGATTTAGCCATAGATCCTTGGTGGAAGTGCATTGTCCCATGCTCTCTTTGATAGGGATTGAAAGTCCACTAAGAATGGTCTTGAGATCCAATGCATCATTCTTTATTCCTTCCCATTGAGATGCAAACTTTGACTTGTTCTTCAATGGAACTGATCCACCAATGGCTGCCTTCCAAATAGCTACTCCCATTGTCTTCAAATACACTCACATCTCTATTCTCCAAGTAGAATAGTTTTCCTCATCAAGGATTGGAACTTCATCATCCATTTATGTGTCTATGGATCTCCTTCAAGCTTGTTAAGGCTTGTAGTGAAGGTCCTCTTTGATACCAATTGTTGGACACACCTACCACACTTAGAGGGGGGGTGAATGAGTGTGGGGCTCTTTTTACCAAAACTTCCCTCTTACACAAAACTCCTTAGTTAACATTCAACATTTACTCATTTCCCATTACTATCATTTATAACCAATTGTATGTAAACATATATCAACAACATATATCAGCAATATATTATCAACAAGTCATCATCCCATACACACCCTATACACAGACAACCCGCGTATACCTCAGAAACTAGGGTTTCTGAAGCTCCGAGAATTTTTCTGTCAAGATCTATGATATTGCCAAAACTTTGATGCATCCATGAGATACTCCTCTCACTCTCTTCCTTATAATAGATCTTCAATTATGCTCAAGAGATCCATACCAAATATTCTCTCACAAGAAGCTCTCATAAAAATCTCTCCATTAATACTCCAAAAGATAATCTCACAAGAATCTCTCCATTGATCCACACAAAGGATGATGTGCAAGAGTCCATAGCTATCTTATTTATAATTTCATCCTCTAGGTAATTTTACCCACTTTTTAGGTTGCTTAACCTATTTTCCTTATTTTAGGGTTAACCAATTTCCATAAATAGAAAGTTCTCCAATATTTTATCATTTAAATATTCCTTCTTGATTTTGTCACCTTACTTTATCAATTAAATAATCTTTCTTGATTTTGTCACTTCTCTTTATCATTTAAATAATCTTCCTTGACTTTGTCATTTTACTTTATCATTTAAATAAGGATTTCTTCTTTTAGGTCTCTTTGACTTCTTTGATCTTGGGGGCTTCAAGCCTTCATATGGGGGTCCTCCAACTTCGTCTGGCCATAACTCTCAAAGCGTGAGGAGTTATGTGACATTCCACATACCATCGGAATTGGCATGACAAACACTATCCATCTAGGATAGTTTCACCAACAATTTCATATATATTCAACTTATTATTCCACATACAAGCATGGGTCCTCCAACCATTCTTCTAGGACAACTCAATCCGCAAAGCGTCTTCCTATGAGGGCTTTCACCATAAGGGGACCACTTTGGAGTTCATCCATTTGTGCACCTTATCAATCATGATAAGAAAATAAATGAGTCATCTATACATTTTTCCAACAATGCATCATATCAATGAAACCACATCAATCGATCTTCATCATGTACCAATGACAACTCATTGATCCATCATCATATCAATGACAACTTATTGATCATATCAATGACAACTCATTGATCCATATTCATCTATGCATTCTCATCAAGGACAATACATATTACATTACATCAATCATTAATCAATCAATCACTTGACATAAATCAATCAAACCATTGGCATCAATGACAACATGATCCAAGAGATAGTGGAGGCCTTGTGAAAGGTGTATGAAGTTGTGAGGAAAGATAGCCTTCACATGTTCCAAAGCTTGTTCTTGGATGTTTTCATAATGAAGAGTTGATTTTGTCCAATTGATAAGTAAGCCAGTAGCATAACCGAAGGTCTTCAAGATACCATCAATTACCCTCCATTCAAGTGGACTATCATTAGTCATTATGAGAACGTTGTCAGTGAAGAGGAGGTGTAGGATATTGACTAGCCTGGAGACTTTAACCCCTGTAATTCTTCCCTCTGATTGGATTTTTTTGAGGAGGAGGCTTAAACCTTCCATAACACATATGAAGAGTAGTGATGAGAGATGGCAACCCTACCGCAGACCTCTTCCACTGTGGAATAAGAAGGAAGGTTCGCCATTAACCAACACAACAAATGTGGTGCTTGTGAATATTAACATAATAACAATTGAGCAAGTAAATGGTATGCGAGTGTATACACTCACTTTATAAGTATATACATTCACTATTCATGTCAATGAATACATGTATTTTGAATATTATATACTTGGAATATTTATTTTTTAATAAGACATTTATACACATGAATGTTATTATATACATACATAGTAATTGGACATAAATGTTTTTTGAATAAGATTTAACACAATGGCCATTTGTGTCTATGAATAACTAAACATTTGGTAAAAATTGTAGAAGTCATTCATGGATAGGGCATCATCCCTCTACAAAATGCCTTTCCCACCCAACATTCTTTCTAGGCCACTAAGGCAAGGGAAATAATCTTGTGTAAACATCTACTTAATTTGCATCTGAGATAACTTGCAACATTATTCTTTCATTTTGTTTCTCCTAATCCATCTTGTTTCCCTTGATCCATATGTGGGATCCCTAGTAGAATGAAGGAAGGTCAATTGCCACTTCCCTGGACCATCAATTTTCTTCTGGATTGCTACCATAGGACGTAGGATAAGAAATAAAAAATAAATTTTCTCATAGTTAATGACCCTTCCCATATTCTAATTTGAACTGAATGGAAAAAAAAGAACATGGAATATTGTATAAGTAACACAAACATAGTATTGAAGCACAATACTGAAAACAAAACCAATTTATATTAATGAATAAACTCATGAAAAACACTACAATGTACATATTAGTACGCATGAATAGAATGGTGATTGTTTATCTTTAAGAAGATATGTGACAACTATGCTCATTTGTGAAAATCCCATAGCAAGACATTCAAACTACGCTATATCATAATGCCAAAAAATCATGAGGCAAAAACCCTAAAAACCTAAAACCCTAATCCTAGGAGCCAAGGTGAAAAAAGGAATGTAGGCCCCAAGGATCCTAACTAGTACATCAACTTCTCGTGGACATAACTTTTGCATATGAGCTCTTTTTTGGGCATTATTTGGACAATTACAAAGCGTATTCTGAGTTCTATATGTTTGTTAAGACATAAAATATATGACTTCTAGGTCATGAAAATTGCCAAAAACATATGGGAAGATCTTGAAAAATGCATTTGAAGCTCAAGTATGCAAAATTGATATGATTTTGACAAGGTTCAAGACCATTTTTGAGATGGTTATAGGATCAATGGATGGTCACCTATATTTCTTGAATGTCTACCTATCTTAGTCATTGCCCCTTGGGAAGAAATTTTCCCCACCGCATCAATTTGTATTGAATCTAGTTCATGGTAAACCACTTTCCTCGGTGAAGAAGTTGCATTGCTTTGACAATAATATAGAGTTGTATAATCTTCTAGTAAGTTCTATTCATCTTGGTGTCCATGATATAGTCCATTATATCTTGTTTATGACAATTAAGATTGAGCTCTATACATGCCAAGTTTTCCACCACCTTTGAGGTGTCCAATAGAGGAAAACAATATGGCCAAACCAACTCCATAGTAAGATGAGAAAGGGTGGAAGATTCACTTCAAAAATTTTCTCACCCACAACCTTGGTGATGGTGTAAGTACACCATTAAAGAGGCTCAAGCTTCTTGTGAGGGTATATGAGTCTCTCTTTCTACAAGTGAAGCTATACCATGTCATCAACCTAAATCTTGTGTGGCACCAAATGTTGATCATGTCACTATTTTCACTTGGAATTTTCCTTTTGTAGAATGTCACAAACTTCTTGTTGGATATGTTGGATATGTTCAACAAAATTTGTTGATTTATCGACCTCTTTCTAAGTATGGGAGGACTCTTCCAATATTGATGCAATGAACATAGCTACCTCGATTGGGGAAATTGGCTAGAAACCCATGCACACCTAAAAGGGGTTATGGAAAATAAATCCATAAGAGTTCTATTGTGTCTATGATGAACATAAGAAAGGCTTTCATCCCATGTACATGGATGCTTAGATTTGTATGATCATCATTTTGTCTACACCTATCCATCCATTAGTCCAGGGATGGAGGGACATAGATTTGGTTAGTTTGGTGTCCCTCATGGACCAAAGGTTAGACTAGAAGATACTTAGGAATCTATTGTCTCTATTAGAAAAATGGTCTTTGGTAACCCAAAATGAACCCAAACATGCTCAAAGAAGAACTTAGTAGTGGCTTCTTCTATGACACTCTTTTTATGGGATGCTAAGATTGCCATCTTAGAGAACCAATCAATAAACACAAAACACAATAATTAACACGCTTGATTGAGGGTAGACTTGATATAAAATCCATGGATACTGACTCACAAGGATTATCTAGAGAGGGAAAAAGAGTGTACAGTCTGTACTTCTTGATTGTAGTTCTAGTGATGGCATCAATAGTGAAAGATATAATATATCCATTGAGATATCGTGGGAGCTTTGGCTAGTAGAAGTACTTCTACAACACTTCCACCTTCATATACACATGGAAATTCCTTTCCACATGAATGCAGTTTGCTTCCCAAATCATTTTCTCACTCTCTTAAAGGAACAAAAAGATCACTTTGATGGAAAATACGTGCATCGTAAAGGTGAAAGTATGAAACATGTTTACCTATGACCTATGTCTAGTATGTACCAAAAAATTTAGGATCACTAGTATGTATCCACTTTGAATGATACAAATTGGATCAACATACAATTTTTCTTCTATATCGATACTTTATTAGTGGACACAATTGGAGGAATCAACTTGCAGAGCCACTTTAGTGGAAAGTCCCAATTTGGAAAATTGGGGTCCGAAACCTTCTGGAGCCATTTTAAGAAATTAAATGACATTTTTTGGGGTTACAATGTATATAAATTATTCCCACACCCTTGACGATGTTCTACACTTCAAGACCTTTCCAATGATGTGAATGACACCTCAATCGGAGCTCATATGAAAAATTTATTCCTCTCACAAGTTGACCACCATGGTACGATTGGTTGTCATGCCAACCCCCATTACTCAAACGTGTGGGGCTATCCATGTGTGTATTTTTCAAGATTATTCTAGAAGGTCTATACCTTATCACTAATTAAGGGTTAAGGAAGTCAAAACCTTAACCCTAGATGACTATCAGGCTATGTTAAATATTGGGTCACTAGGAGGAGTAGGGGTTCCATTATTTTGTATTGTATCTGTTCAATAGTTGAGCAGAGAATTTAGGAGTGATATTTTGAGAGAATAACATAGTTTTGAGATTATGGTTATACTGAGAGGGGAAGAATCAGTATAAGATAATTTTTACTTTATTTAACCATCCATCTATCAATCATTAACTGAGAAACAATAATCACATATAAACTTGAATCACAATGCATAGAGTTTAACATGGAAATCCTTGCAAGAGAAAACCACAAAAAAATATATTTTATAAATGTCTATAGGAACCAACCTACTATTACAAATATTGTAGGTGTCGGAGCCTCCTTTTACGGGTGTTGAAATGTAATTCTTGAAATCAAAATTTTACCCCGACATGCAAAGTGGCGATGGCCATTATAGTCCTAAGTCAACATCGCTTAACCATTAAGCAAGTCTATAACTTTTTTTACCTCGCGCTATCGCGCTTTGGGAGTTACAAGTCCCAAGGTTTTCAAACTCCGATATGCAAAGTTGCGAAACGGTTTTAAAAAGTTCACCCAGGTTGGTGTCAGGGGTAAGTCACTTTAAACCCTAGTTAAGCACTGCCCGAGTTTTGCGACTCGATGATCGCTTTCCCAAAAAACTATACCTTCGTAGCCCCGAGTTGCGAAGTCTCTATTTTTATTAATTAAGCATGGGTTATTTAAGAGCTTAAGTCAGATCACATATTTTAAACTAAATCACATCATCACGATTTTGGGTTTTGGGGACTCAAAGGGTAGGAGTGATTTCTCCCGATACGGAGAATGCCGAAAAGGGGAAATTAAAGACTAAAACAAACTTAATTAAAGGGGCTAAGAAGGATTAATCGATGCATCAATGAAAACTTTAATATGCACCATCCACGGAGTAATTTTAAATGTTTTAACTTTAATATGCACCATCCACGGAGTAATTTTAAATGTTTTTTGTGCTGATTCGTGCTATGACTCATCAAACAATTATGGCATTTATTTGGACTACAGCTAGGTGACAGAAAGTAGGATCTCGCTTTTATTGCTAAATATTTCTTTAAGTGATTTGACCATTTGGTTCACAAGGACACCAGGGTTTTAAATGACTAAGATAAGGGTTTTGTTTCACTATTTCAATTTTATTTCTATTTTGCACGTAGAGCTTTTTTCATCAGGATAACTTCTGTCTGTATTTACAATTCTTACTACAGGTGATCTGCGTACATAATTCTCTTTCATGGCTCCACGAAAGGTGTTCAAGGCGGCTGCTAAAAGTTCAGGTCAGGGCTATGATTCTATTTCTGATACTTCACCCCGAAGTATTAATACTGTCAAAACCTGAATATACATCTCTGACATTCTTCTGTCCGAATCAGTGAATTGTTCAGGTGATTCCAGTGATAATGAGAAGGATGATTTGGCCACCAGATACAAAATCGTCGTTCAGGTAGAAATGCACAAAATAGAGGCAAGACCATGGCTCCTCCCCTATTATGATATGATTAGATGGGCGCTAGAACATGTGGATATCCCGACAAGAAATGTCATCAGCGAGCAGAAGGTGATGATTGGGACTTTTAGACCAGAACATTTGCAGGCAATGTATCAGCTATCACCCACACCAAACTTTGCATACAATGCTGAATTTCTGGAAGGTTTCAAGGAGATGGAATGTGAGAAATATGGCATAAACTTGTCCGATCTAATAGGGAAGGGTGGCCATTCAGGGATTAGGGATTCTAAGGGTATTTATTCAGTCTCCTCCTTAGAGCCACCATTCAGGTATATAACAATGATGGCCTATAGGTTGTATGGGATGGAGGACACCACACATTGTTTTCTCCTGTGGGTGCCCCTGATTCATACAGTCGCTGAAATTCTTTCTTTCGACTAGGCCAAACTATTGTCGGACAATTTAACCAGTCGAATTACCGAATATCGAGCGCAGAAGGTGAGTGGGAAAGCAACTTCATTTTTCATGTCCACCTACATCATGGACATCATTTGTTTCATGATGCCTTTCCCTCTAATGAGCTGGAGCTGGACTCCATCTAGTACAAAGCCCATCCATATCTACCACTCGAAGCTTTGGGAGGATAAGGCCAAAGAATTCATCTACGAGATCTTCAACTGGGTAATAGTGCCAATGCATGTCGCCATTTTTGGCCAGCCACCTCCCAAGATATCAGATAACATTGCAACCAGCCTAAGCAGTGTGGCAGATTGGTATCTAGAGGAGAAAGTTTCTTATATCAGGGTTTTCGGCACCTTTGTCCCTCCATATGCCCTCTTGCTATTCTTGCCAGATAAGATATTGTGCCGTGAGATCGCTAGACAGTCTGTGCTCGACGAGATAAGTAAGGAGCTCAAAGGAGTATCAAAAAAGGTATGGCCACCCTTCCCTATTCATATCAGTGTATATTCCTTGTTATATTTTGGCCACGCCAAAGCCGAGGCTACGGCTCTGGAAGAAATGAAGCTGGTAGACATTGAGTTTAAGAAGCATGACCCTAGTAAGGTTGTGAGCAATCACCTGGAAAGTTGCGGTCTGAAGAGGTATGAAAATGAGGATTCCCCACATGACGAAATATTCCAGGGCATGAGGTCCTTCGCGGAAGTCCTAATTCGGATTCAAGCCTTGCCACCTCGAGACATGGTTGAATTTTTGAAATTTCGGGAATACCGACGGAGTTTTCTCCCCCAGATTTTACAGAGTGAAGCCCCAGAGCTTCCAGTTACAAAGAATATGGGAGCCAAAGGTGCAAAGGGGTCAATGCCTAGTGGGGAGAAGGACCAAGGGAAAATCAGGGAGGCTAGAACCTCAGAGCTAGGAGCTGATGTCCTCTAGAAGCAGGAAGGAAATCCTGAAAAGGGCGTGTTAGGAAAGCAGGCCCAAGGCCAAGCAGAGATACCTTCATAGGGATCAGGCGATTCACTTTTGCTCGCAGCAAATGAGCTGGTTACAGAAGTCACCCTGAAACACGCATCCAAGCAAATTGGCAGTCCAATTGCTATTGTCACACCCTTGTAGTTCACAAAGGGGAATCTTGGCGAGGGATGGATTTTCAATGAAGAACTGACGCCTATTTCTATAGAGGAGCCACCTCCCAATGAATTTTTCTTTGACAATAAAACAAAGGCCATGATAAGGCAAGGATTTTATCAAAAAGAGGGCGTAGTAGCTAAAAAATTTAAAATCATGACAGATGGGAAGGCCACGAAAGAGAAAACATTTGTAGAGGAGATAGCCAGGATGCTAGGGGCTTATGCTACAACCAATCAATACTTAGTTGGGACTTTGACGGCCCAGTTGAAACAAAAGAACCTCCTGATCAATAAATTGGAAGCTAAGGTAGCTACTGCCAAAGCAAATGTCAGGGATGAGGTGAGAAGTAGCCTTGAGGAAGCTCGAACAACCAACCTACGTGAAATCAAGAAGCTCAGGTCTAACCTTGAGCAGGTGCACTAGTCGGTGCAAACTAGCCAAACACAGGTAAGCCAGCAGGGGCAACGGATTATAGAGTTGTAGTCGAAATTGGAGGTGGCCGAGAAATAGGTTGTATACATAAAAATGTTCAGATCGCAGTCCATCGAAATCTGACACAAGGTAGTTATGGCTCAACAAAACTTGCTGGAAAAGGTGAGAACCATTCAGAACCATTTTCGAATGATAGAGAAAATATTAGAGAACATTTCTTCAAAAGAAAGAGAAGTCGGGGCAACATGGGTCGCTTTACAAGACACTGTTATAACTACAACAAAGATAGAGATGGTCAACACCTCAAAATTATCCATCGCGGAACAAACCAGAGGTAATATACTTCTGAAGGTCTGGGAGAAGAACATATCAGAAAGTAGGGGGAGAGCTAATGAAGTAAATAATTTTTGTGAGGAAACGTTCTCTTTAATAAGTAAAGGTTTTCTAGATCTTGATAAGGAGAGCATTGCCGGGACACTGGGCAAAGAAAATATAGCTAAACATCTATTTGACATGAAAGAAAACATGGAGGAGCAACAAGTGGAGATATCCCAGATTAGCCAGGTTGATATGACCCAAATCGACAAATGGCTAGTACAACCAAGTTTACAATTATGCTCCATCATCTCAAAGGACTGACAAGTGAGAAATATTTTACCACAGCTGGCGAAGAATTGTTACACTCTTGAAGCGAGCGACCAAGCAGAGTCTTCCAGGTTGATAGCCCAGTTGGTGGAGAGGTGTATCACTTGCACCGAGCAGGTGAAAGGGCAGGATTCTGGTGTCAAATAATGATAGATGTCTGTCTATTCTATTTTTAGAACCCAAAGAATAAAGAAAGGAAGGTGCTCTGCCCGCAGGAAGGAGGACAAAGAAAAAGAAATGAAACGCATAAATTTCCCATTTTGTAACCAAAAACTTCTGGAACGATTGAGATTCTAGCGTTTAGAAGTTTGTATAAATATGCATGTTGAAGTGAGAATAAGGGCTGGACCTTTCTTGGCCGATTGTAATAGAGAATTTCTTTCTTTGAAAATTAATACAAAGCAATTCGAAGATTCCTGATTCCATGAAGACTGAGCTATGAGTTTTGTTTTCTCTGTTATCTTACATTAAATTTCATTTCACATATATTTCTGATGAATGCTTAGCTACAATTTAGTGCAACTTCTACTGTGGTGACCAATTTTTTAGTTTTCTAATCGCTTGTAGTTTTTCCTCTATATCAGCTATCAGTAGGTACAAGACATGTGAACTTTTTGGATCTCTATATTTTATGCTTCGTCAGATTACTTCTTGCCTTTTTCTTCTTCTGTTTACAGGGTGAGATTCTCCCTTAATAGGAGCCTCGCATTGTTGACGGCTTAATGTTTTCTCACATTTCATACATGATTCTTTAAAAAGTTAACTCAGTTACAGGAGAAGGCCTTTGGTTTGTGTTCTATCTTTAACATCAGATTTCGAAAGTTCTCTTTTATACGGTTAAAGAAAAAATTGAAGTGGCATTTTAAACCTCGAAATTTCTTTTCATTTTCTGTTCCTCCATGACTGTGCCCTTTGCAAGACAACCCAACATTGAACTCGGCCTATTGGATCAAACTAGTATCTCTTTGAACCTATTTTACACCATACTTAAAACTGCCATCACCTAGGTCGAACTCGAACGTTCATGGGCGCAATTGAACGAGATATCAGCATCCAGGAATGTTTGGAAGTGAGACAGAGACAACTTAGAAATCAGCCTTAGCTTCCCTTTTCCCGAGGGTTGATTTTTTCCCCTTTTTAAATTTTACTCACTTTTAGATGCCTAGACCCTGTACTTTTTATCCTTAAGTACAGACTATGGAACAACATCTTTCTGGCGCCGTTGTCGGGGACTAAAGTTACAAAACCTTTTCCCTGGGAGAATGTCATTTTTGCAAGTTTCTACCCTTTGATGGTGAACAAAGGGTGAACACCTTCTAAAGGATTTTTATTTTATCATTCACTTGGTGAGTCCACACTTAAGTAAGTTGGCATCCAGTCGAAGGAACACCAGACAAAACCCAGATGGTAAACAAATCACTCTCGTTTCTGATCCCGAAAAAAAAATGAAAACAAGAGGTTCCCTTAAGCCAACCACTGTGGTCTACCAACTTAGGCACACACAACCCAAAGATAGGATTCCTTTTGAACCTCTAACTTCACACGAATCCCCTCCTAAAACACTCAACCCAACTTTATCTCTTCCTGAAGTCAAAAATGAAATTCATCCGACCACTTTTGGCGTACACAAAGGTGAAAATCCCTCAGTAATTTTAACAGCGAGCGATATCTCACCGACTCTTCAGTTAGATTTCCTAATCTCACATAGTCTCGAAGAGTATACCATACACTCAGATTCCATGCCTGCGGGTTCCCCTGATTACATCTCTTGTAAATCTGAGGAACCAAGTGCTCGCATCCCTTTTCCCCCTTCTTTAGTTTTCTCGTCTCTCGAAAAAGATAAAGATTATCTTTTAGTGTTCTAGAACTCTCTGTATAACGCACGGTTTTCCTATCTAATAGTATCAATGGAGGCCGCAGGAGGGGGAGGTGGAGGGGTTTTAAGAGGTGGAGGAGCTCTAGGAGGAGGAGGGGGGGGCCAAGGGCTGCCCCCGCCTCCCAAGGTTTTCACTAAAGTAGCTGCCAGATATGCGCCTCTGGTCCTGCCTATCCCTCTTCATGACCTCCCTGAAAACTACATGAAAAACTTACCTAAATTTACAGGGGAAGGGGACCTGACTGCGATAGAACATATAAATTTCTTTGATCAGTTCACAGATATCCTAGGTCTTGAACACAAAGACGTATATTCAAGGTTATTTGTTCAGACCTTCGAAGGACAGGTACAAACCTAGTTTCAAAGTCTACCCACAAGTTCGATATTATCCTATGATGCCCTAGAAGACGCTTTTATTAGACAATGGGGCGAAAGAAAAGACCATTTGTACTATTTGACCGAGTTCGGGTCTTTAATAAAAAAAAATTTAGAAACTGTTATGGAATTCATTCAAAGGTTTAACAAGTTATATAATAAAATCCCAGTCGAATTTAAACCATCCCAACCCGTAGCCAAGGTAACCTTTATGGGAGCCTTTGAACCTGATTTCGCACTTTTTTTGAGAGAAAGGAGAGGGGCTACCCTGACCCGAATGCAAGATGATGCCATAGATATCGAATCTAACATGATTGCTTATGGAAAATTAAAAACAAAAGTAGAAACGAGAAACTGAGAAACCAAACATTTTAGGGAACAAGCGGGACCCTCAGGGCCTAGTAGATCCTCAGATGATAAAATGGATGACATGGCTAGGATAATTAAAGAGTTATCAAATAAGATTTCCAGAATGGAGCTAGATCAATCCAAGGAAGATCCTTTCGTTAAGAGGGAATTCCAAAGAAACCCCAACCCTCAAAATTAACAAGGACAGATTAAAAATGAAGACCAGGAAATTCAAACTCCTTTAAAAAATGAAAATTTTATAGGAGGAAATGACCTGCAAGATTTTGAGGATCTGGAAGAAGACGTGAAAATTTTGGGTGACGACTGCACATGGCCTTATTTAACTAAAGAATATTACGAGAAGTCCTTGGACACTCAACAATTGTCAAATAAAGATGATGACATAAACAACACTGATGTTTCTATCTATCAAGAAGTGACTGATCCTATAATGGCTGAGGTCCAACCTAAGTACAACCTGAGGCCTAGAAACAAACCCGCGTCGACTCCTCAACCCAAGAAAATTCTCCCAAGAGGTGAAATATACGAGCCCGCCCCAAAGGAGACTAAGATACATACTAGCAAAATAAAAGGGGTAGATTCACAGAATCGCAAAGTAAAAGAGGCTGAGACCCAAGCAAAAGAAATTAAGACAGTTGAAACACATATACTGGTAAATAAACTCATGGGAAATAAATCAACACAAACAAATAAGTTGGAAAAGAAGGAGTCTGAGGTTTTGACCAGAGAAACAGACAAAGGTAGTGGAGGTTTCAGCCTTGAAAATGAGATAAATAAGATCAAAATACCAATACCTCTGGTCGAAAGAATCTTGTGTATCGAAAGCAGATAACCAAAATGATAGGTTTTTCAGATCCAGAAAGTCACTCTGACGTGATAAAATTGGAAGATGATAAGCCTAATATCACTTTTGGTCCACATTTTGAGGGTGCTAGAGACAACATCGCTCCCTTCTATATTACCCTAAATGTGCATGATCGACCGCTTCATAACTGCATGCTATATTCTGGAGCCTCAGATAATGTAATGCCCAAGTCTATTATGGACAGACTAGGCCTCGAGATCACTAGGCCTTATGGAGACCTCTACTCTTTCGATTCAAGGAGATTTAAGTGCATGGGTATGATAAAATATTTAGTAGTCACTCTTGCACAGGTTCCAATGAAAAGTGTCCTGATGGATGTAGTTATCGCCGATATACCTCCGAAGTATGGCTTGCTACTATCTAGGTCATGGGGAGCCAAACTTGTGGGGTATCTTCAACTAGACATGACCTATGCCATGATTCTTGTGTTTGGTGGGCAATTTACTCAGCTATACAGGGAAACAAGGCTAGCATACACAGTGAGCGACCCACAGAATCCTAACAATTATCTTGTTTATGTTGTTGATCAAGATCTAGGGAATTGTATTTTGTCTTTTGATGATGGTGTAAATAGTTGTACAGAATACAATTACATAAATGAAAATGAATCAGGAAAGATAGATGAAAATATGTATAGCACTGGAATTTGGAAAATGTTTTTTGACGGTGCCTTGTCATATGAAGGAGAAGGTGTAGGAGTATTGTTTGTAGCACCTGAAAATGAATTTGTGATTCCCTTCTCTTACAGGATTTAGTGTGATATAGACTACACCAATAATGTATGTGAGTATGAGGTCCCAGTCTTAGGGTTGCAATCTACCAGGAAGCTGAACATAAAAAACTTGGAAGTATATGGAGACACAGAGTTGATAGTAAAACAGATAAATCGACAATACCAGGCCAAACACCCAAGATTGAGATCTTACAGGAATTGCACCTGGGATTTAATAGAAACTTTCTTCTCATTGGTAAATGTTCATTTCATCCCGTGCGTTGAAAACCTGTAAGCCGATTCAGTAGCCAAAGCAGCCTCAATGTTTGACCCCCCTACAACTTTCAAACTAAGGTACCACATAGAGGTGAGGAATAGACCTTCCATACCAAACAACATCCAACACTAGCAAGTGTTTGAGGATGATGAACAAATCACGAAGTTCCTTGAAATGGTGGATGACTTCACCGAAACTCACATTGACCAAGAAAACCAAAACGACCACACATGGATCATGCAAGAGGGAGAGGATCTGCAGGGGTTCCAGGAAAAGATCGCTAATCATCTCATGTTAGTTTTAAAGAACAATCAGATTCCAAAGAGACTAATCCCTCTGGAGAGACGGTTCGACCAAAATGATATGCCCTTAAAATCAGCTTTGCAACCCCAACCTGAAGAGGTTGAAGACTGTGACATAGGGACTGAAGAAGAGCCTAGGATAGTAAAAATATCAAAGTACCTTCCTCCTGAGGTAGAAAGCAAGTATAAAGACTTACTTGAGTGGTGTAAAGACATTTTCTCTTGGTCATATGAAGAGCTGAGAACCTATGACACCACTGTGATTAAACACAAGATACCCCTAAATCCTGGTGTCAAACCTTTCAGACAAAAACTCAGACAAATCAATCTTATTTTATTGCTCGTGGTCGAAAGGGAAGTCAAAAAGATCCTGGATGCAAAAATAATCGTACCACTGAGATAATCCGACTGGGTAGAAAACCTGGTCCCGATTAGAAAGGAAAGTGGGGAGATCAGATTGTGTGTTGATTTTAGAAATCTAAATAAATCCTCCCTCAAAGATAACTACCCCCTACCCAAAATGGATCACATTTTAGAAAAACTAGTTGGGGCAAATAGGATGTCGATGATCGACGGGTTTTTCGGGTACAATCAAATTGTTGTCAATGAGCACAATAAAGAAAAAAAAACCTTCAACACCCCTTGGGGTACATTTATGTATGACAAGATGCCTTTTGGTTTAATGAATGCAGGTGCTACTTTCCAACGTGCTATGGATATTGCTTTCATCGGTGAAAGGGACAAATTTGTGGTTATCTATCTTGATGATCTGACCATTTTTCTAAATCCGATGAAGATCATCTGATACATCTCAAGCAGACATTTGAGAATGCCACAGGTTTGGTTTGTCTTTAAACCCCAAAAAGTCTCACTTTGCTATGCAAGAAGGTAAACTCTTGGGCCATATTGTGTCTCAAGATGGAATTAAAATTGATCCTAAAAGAGTTGAATCTATAGACACAATAAATATCCCTAGGAATGTAAAAGAGATTTAGTCATTCTTAGGAAAAATAATTTTTTTGAGGAGATTTATCCCAAACTTTGATAAAATCGTGAAGTTGATCACAGATATGCTAAAGAAGAACAATAAAGTGAAATAAACAACAGAAGCCAAAGCATCATTTGCACGCATCAAGAAGGTTATAAGCGAGGCACCCGTACTGGCAAGCCCTAATTATCTAAAAGATTTTTTGATTTTCTCGTTCGCCTCTGAACACACACTTGCCACGGTACTCCTCCAGAAAAATGAAGAAGGTTTCGAGCAACCAATAGCCTTTTTTAGAAAAAGTCTTAGAGACGCTGAACTAAGATACGATATAATGGAAAAACAAGCATATGCTATGGTGAAGGCGTTAAAGGATTTCAGAACCTACATGCTACATTCCAAGGTAATTGCGTACGTACCCACTAGTTCCATAAAATACATTTTTGTTCATTCCGACAGTGATGGAAAAAGGGGACGGTGGCTTACTAAAATTCAAGAATTTGATCTAGAGATAAAAATGATGAGACTAGTAAAAGGACAAGGTTTGGCTAAGCTCTTAGCTGAATCAAATTTCAGAGCCCTCAGAATAAATGGCCTACAGGGATGTGAAGAGTGTGTGGACATGAACAAAATCGAGGAACAAATAACTGCAATCAGAATAGAAGAGAAGTTTGCCTCATCAGATTGGTATAAATACATAGTGTCCTACCTGCTGACTTTGAAATGCCCAAGAGACCTATCCCCATCTAAAGCCAGGATGTTGAAGCTGCATGCGGTGAAGTACTGTATATCCAAAAACCAATTGTATTGGAAGGACCCACTAGGCTTCCTGTTGGTTTGTTTAATTGAATCAGAAACAGAGAAGGTCGTAAACGAATTTCACAAAGGAGTGTGCGAAGGACATCATGCTTGGAGGGAAACAACTTATAAGATCCTGAGGGCAGGATATTATTGGCCAAAACTTTTATCAGACGTCAACGCCAAAATCACATCCTGTCACCCTTGCCAATTGTTCGTAGTCAAGCACAAACTCCCAGTGTTACCGTTGGTTCCGATCAAATTGGAAGCCCCTTTTCAACAATGGGGACTAGATTTTATAGGCAAAATTAACCCTCATTCCAGCGTTCAACATAAATGGATCTTGACTGCTACAGATTACTTCACCAAATGGGTGGAGGCTATTCCAACTATAAAGGTAACGGATTCGGTGGTAATGGATTTCCTAGAAGAAAATATTTTGTCTAGATTCAACTGCCCCCCGAAAGATAGTCACAGATAACGCCCAGGCATTTAAATCCATGGCTATGGTCAACTTTTGCCAAAAGTATAATATAGTGCTCGGTCATTCCACGACATATTACCCCCAAGGAAGTGGGCTAGCTGAGTCTTCAAACAAGAGTCTAATCACTATGATTAAGAAAGTGTTGAGCGAAAACAAAAAATCTTGGCATGTGCATTTGAGATACGCTTTGTGGGAGAATCGGATAGGTACAAAAAAATCTATCGGCACTTCTCCTTTCCAAATGGTATACAGGACTGACGCAGTATTATCTATAAACCTATCGCTTCCCGTAATGAAACTTTGGCAAGATGAGAAAAAAGAACTAAATCATGTCATGAGAAGAATAAACCAACTGATTGAAGTTCAACAACACAGGGATGAAGTGGACGGAAGGCTGTAGAAATACCAGGACAACATGAAAGTGTTATTTGATCGTAAGGCCAAGGATAGAGAATTTCTTCCCGATGATTTGGTTTTGAAATGGGATGCTAGGAAGGAATACTCGGAAAAACAAGGTAAATTTGATCATATCTGGTACGAACCTTTCAAAGTCATAGCTCCTAAAGGGAAAAATTCGTTTCTATTAGAGAATTTGGACAGTAAAATCCTCAACGCCCTTGTCAACGGGCGTTATTTAAAACACTATATGCAATAAATGGTTTCCAAAATTTCCACAATATATATCGATTTGTGTTTTCTTTTTTATTTCAGAATTTTTCTTTGGTAAGTCTACTTTCATCACAAATAAAATAGGTCAGTGTTTTTTCTAGAAGTAGAGATACAAAATTTTTAACGCATTCAGTTCTTTTAAATCCCTGATACTCTCCGTGTTGTTCCCTTACAGGATCCCGACTTGCATCCCAAATGAGCGAAAGGAATAAACAAATGATCATATATTGGAGAATAAATTCACCGAAAACAGGTGATAGAAAAGATTTTTCATTATTTTAGAAGAGAACGAAGTGGTAAGGCAAAGGTACAAATTCCAGAGAGGTCTGTATTTCAAATGAAGGTCTCTAAAGTGTCATGACAGTCTCATAAGTATGATATGGCATTAAAAGAACAATTTCTTACTCTGGGTCCTTAGAGTTTCACTTAGATAAAGATAAGAGGTAATTAAAATAAGCAGAAACAATAAAGTGTCTCAGACAAAAGATTCCAAGAGTCAGGTTTAATCCATGACCCATGTTTTTCGAATTCCAGACCTTTCTTCGTCGCCCTTTTTCTGTCCTTGGATTTACCTTCTTAAAAATCCAAGCACCTTTCTGGGTTTCCTACAGGGGAAGAAGAGGTTATGTTTTAGCTTTGGAAGATGGAAAACAGACCTTGGAAAGTAAGCAAGTCCTCATAAACTCCTCAGTCTCCTACTAAACAAAGTTATGCATAGGTTGATCCTAACTCTTCTATGTTTTTTAACAATCTTTGAAGGATTGAGGCTTGCTCAAAGGAAGGCCCCCAAAAGTAATTTTTCCCTTTTTCCCTGTGGGCTAAGGTGTTTTGAAAGTTAAGAGAAAGTTGGTCTCGAGTAATCAAAGCAAGTTGACAGACCTCCACTGCGAATATAACACAGATATCATCCTTGGTATGCCTTATACAAACTGATTTCCCCCACTTCGTGTTTTAAAAAGTAAAATATAAGACAGATGGTGAAAGGAAATTCATATTTGATTGCCCCCATCTAGTCCAAGAAGATGATGAAAGGAAATTCATAAATGATTTCCCTCGTCTCAGCATTTAAATGCATAATTACGATTCAAAGTGGTGAAAGGAAATTCAGTAAAAAGGGCCATATAACTTCACTGGGGTAATGAATAGGCTCGCTAGCAGTGAATCAATATCTGAGATATCTGTAAGGTTGTCATACGTAATTTTCACTTTACTCTGGTAACCAGCCTTTTCGAAACCAAATCTGCATCCCAAGTTCAGACAGGAACCCCCCCCGATTAAAAGCATGAAATTTACTTCGTTTGATGCAAGCCAAAATCCATAGGATTTGTTGAATTTCCTAGAACTATTTCAATTATATTAAAGAAGACCTTAATTTAGTATCGAGAAGGAGAAAGTCATCGAAAGGGCTACAGCTAAGTTTAGAACGCAATTGAATGTTGAAAATATTTTCAGAGGTAAAGAAAAAATCTATTTTTCCCTTTGTATCCCCTTCCTAAAACAAGTTTCACAGAAAGAAACCAATGACTCCATTTACCCAATACAGTCACGTGTTCTACTATTCTTCCCATCTCGCAGGAAGATGGGATCCCTAGTTGGAGCCTATGTTGGAGTTGCCTTTTACAAGTGTTGAAATGTAATTCTTGAAATCAAAAGTTTACCCCGACATGCAAAGTGGCGATGGCCGTTATAGTCCTAAGTCATCATCACTTAACCGTTAAGCAAGTCTATCACTTTTTTTACCTCGCGCTATCACGCTTCGGGAGTTACAAGTTGCAAGGTTTTCAAACTCTGATATGCGAAGTCGCGAAACAGTTTTAAAATGTTCACCTAGGTTGGTGTCAGGGGTAAGTCACTTTAAACCCTAGTTAAGAACTGTCGGGGTTTCACGACTCGACGATCGCTCTCCCAAAAAACTATACCTTCGTAGCCCTGAGTTGCGAGGTCGCGATTTTTATTAATTAAGCATGGGTTATTTAAGAGCTTAAGTCAGATCATGTTTTTTAAACTAAAACGCATCATCGCAATTTCAGGTTTTGGGGGCTCAAAGGTTAGGAGGGATTTCTCCTGATACGATGAACGCCGAAAAGGGGAAATTAAAGACAAAAAAAAAATTAATTAAAGGGGATAAGCAAGATTAATCGATGCATCAATGAAAACTTTAATACGCATCGTCCATGGAGTAATTTTAAATGTTTTTTGCACTAATTTGTGCTATGACTCGTCAAACAATTATGGCATTTATTTGGACTACGGCAAGGTGAAAGATAGTAGGATCTTTCTTTTATTGCTAAATCTTTCTTTAAGCAATTTGACCATTTGGTTCGCAAGGACACCAGAGTTTTAAATGACTAAGATAAGGGGTTTGTTTCATTATTTCAATTTTATTTCTATTTTGCACGCAGAGCTTTTTTCATCAGGATAACTTCTGTTTGTATTTACAATTCTTACTACAGGTGATCTGCGTACATAATTCTCTTTCATGGCTCCACGAAAGGCATTCAAGGTGGCTGCCAAAAGTTCAGGTCAGGGCTCTAATGCTATTTTCGATAATTCACCTGAAGTATTAATACTGTCAAAACATGGACATACATCTCCGACATTCTTCAGTCCGAATCGGTGAATTGTTCAGGTGATTCCAGCGATAATGAGAAGGATGATTTGGCCACCAGATACAAAATCATCATTTAGGCAGAAATGCACAAAATAGATGCAAGACCATGACTCCTCCCCTATTATGATATGATCAGATGGGCGCTAGACCATGTGGATATCTTGACCAGAACTATCATCAGCGAGCAGAAGGTGACGATTGGGACTTTTAGACCAGAACATTTGCAGGAAATGTATCAACTATCACCCACACCAAACTTCACGTACAATGCCGAATTTCTAGAAGGTTTCAAGGAGAAGGAATGCGAGCAATATGGCAGAAACTTGTCCGATATGATCAGGGATTGGGTTTTGCACCCCGCAAAATTCAGGGTGGACTCTAATGGAATTTATTTAGTCTCCTCCTTAGAGCCACCATTCAGGTATATAGCAATGATGGCCTGTGGGTTGTATGGGAGGGAGGACACCACACATTATTTTCTCCCGTGGGTGTCCCTGATTCATACAGTCGCTGAAGGTCTTTCTTTCAACTGGGCCAAACTATTGTCAGACAGTTTAACCAGTCAAATTACCGAATATCGAGTGCAGAAGGCGAGTGGGAAAGCAACTTCATTTTTCATGTCTGCCTACATCATGGACGCCATTTTTTTCATGACGTCTTTCCCTCTAATGAGCTGGAGCTATACTACATCTAGTACAGAGCCCATCCATGTCTACCACTCGAAGCTTTGGGAGGATAAGGCCAAAGAATTCATCTACGATATCTTCAACTAGGTAATGGTGCCACTGTATGTCACCATTTTTGTCTAGCCACCTCCCAGGATATCAGATAGCGTTACGACTAGCCTAAGCAGTGTGGCAGGTTGGTATCTAGAGGTGAAATTTTCGTATATCAGGGTTTTCGGCACCTCTGTCCCTCCATATGCCCTACCACTATTCCTGCTAGATAAGCTATTCTGCCATGAGATCGCCAGACAGTCTGTGCTTGGCGGGATAAGCAAGGAGCTCAAAGGAGTATAAAAAAAGGTATGGTCACCCTTCCCTATTCATATCGGTGCCTATTCCTTGTTAGATTTTGGCCACGCCAAAGCTAAGGTTGCGCCTCTGGAAGAAATGAAGCTGGTAGACATTGAGTTTAAGAAGCATGAACCTAGTAAGGTTGTGAGGAATCACCTGGAAAGTTGTGGCCTGAAGAGGTATGAACACGAGGATTCCCCGCATGACGAAATATTCCAGGGTGCGAGGTCCTTCATGGAATTCCTAAGTCGGATTCAAGCCTTGCCACCTGGAGACATGGCCGAATTTTTGAAATTTTGGGAACACTGACAGAGTTGTCTCCCCCAGATTTTACAAGGTGAAGCCCCAGAGCTTCTAGTTACAAAGTAGACGGGAGCCAAAGGTGCATAGGACTCAGGTCCTAGTGGGGAGAAGGACCAAGGGAAAACCATGGAGGCTGGAACCTCAGAGCTAGGAGCCGAAGTCCCTCAGAAGCAGGAAGGAAACCCTGAAATGGGAGTACCAGGCACGCAGGCCCAAGGCCAAGCGGAGATACCTCTGTAGGGATCGGGTGAAACACTTTCGCTCGTGCCAAACAAGACAGTTACAGAAGTCACCCCGAAACAAACATCCAAGGAAATCGGCAGTCCGATTGCTACTTTCACACCCTTGTAGTTCACAAAGGGGAATCCTGATTAGGGATAGATTTTCAATGAAGAACTGATGCCTATTTTTGTAGAGGAGCTGCCTCCCAACGAATTTTTCTTTGACAAGAAAATAAAGGTCATGGTAAGGCAAGGATTTTATCAAAAAGAGGGCGTAGTAGCTAATTTTTTTTAAATCATGACAGATGGGAAGGCCGCGAAATAGGAAACATTTGTAGAGGAGATAGTCGGGACGCTAGGGGCTTATGCTATAGCCAATTCGTACTCAGTTGGGACTTTGATGGCCCATTTGAAATGAAAGAACCTCCTTATTAGTAAATTGGAAGCTAAGGTAGCTACTACCGAAGCGAATGTCAGGGACTAGGTGAGCAGGAGCCTTGAGGAAGCCTGAACAACCGACCTGCATGAAATTGAGAAGCTCAGGTCCAACCTTCAGTAGGTGCGCCAGTCGGCACAAACTAGCCAAACACAAGTAAGTTAGCAGGGGCAAAAAATTATAGAGTTGCAGTTGAAATTGGAGGTGGCTGAGAAATAGGTTGTAGACATAAAAATGTTCAGATCGCAAGCTACCGAAATCCGACATAAGGTACTTACGGCTCAACAAAACTTGCTAGAAAAGGTGAGAACCATTTAGAACCATTTCCAAATGATAGAGAAAATGTTAGAGAACATTTCTTCAAAAGAAAGAGAAGCCAGGGCAGCATGGGTCGCTTTCCAAGATGTTATTATAGCTACAATAAAGATAGAGACGGTCAACACCTCAAAATTATCCATCGTAGAAAAAACCAGAGGTAATATCCTGCTGAATGTCTGGGAGCAGAACATATCGGACAGCAGGGGGAGAGCTAACGTAGTAAAGTATTTTTGTGAGGAAACGTTCTCTTTAATAAGTAAATGTTTGCTAGATCTTGATAAGGAGAGCAGTGTTGGGACACTGGGCAAAATCAATATAGCTAAACATCTGTTGGACATCAAAGAAAACATGGAGGAACAACAAGTGGAGATATCCCAGATCAGCTAGGTTGATATGACCCAAATGGACAAATGGCTAGTACAACCAAGTTTACAATTATGCTCCATCATCGCAGAGGACCGACAAGTGGGAAAGAGTTTACCACAACTAGTGAAGAATTGTTACACTCTTGAAGCGAGCAACCAAGCAGAGCCTTCTAGGTTGATAGACCAGTTGGTGGAGAGGTGCATCACTTGCACCAAGCAGGCAAAAGGGAAGGCTTCTGGTGTCAAATAATGACAGATGTATGCCTGTTCTATTTTTAGAAACCAAAGAGTAAAGAAAGGAAGGTGCCCTTCCCATAGGAAGGAGGGAAAAGACAAAGAAGTGAAACGCATAAATTTCCCATTTTGTAACCGACAACTTCTGGAACGATTGAGATTCTAGCGTTTAGAAGTTTGTATAAATATGCATGTTGAAGTGAGAATAAGGGCTGGACCTTTCTTGGCCGATTGTAATATAGACTTTCTTTCTTTGAAAATTAATACAAAGCAATCCGAAGATTCCTGATTCCATGAAGACTAAGCTATGAGTTTTGTTTTCTCTGTTATCATACATTAAATTTCATTTCGCATATATTTTTGATGAATTCTTAGCTACAATTTAGTGCAACTTCTACTGTGGTGACCAATTTTTTAGTCGTCTAATTGCTTGCAGTTTTTCCTTTATATCAGCTATCAGCAGGTACAAGACCTGTGAAATTTTTAGATTTCTATATTTTATGCTTTGTCATATTACTTCTTGCCTTTTTCTTCTTCTGTTTATAGGGTGAGATTCTCCCTTGATAGGAGCCTCGCATTGTTGATGTCTTAATGTTTTCTCACATTTCATACATGATTCTTTAAAAAGTTATGGGAGAAGGCCTTTGGTTTGTGTTCTATCTTTAACATCATATTTCAAAAGTTCTCTTTTATACGGTTAAACAAAAAATTGAAGTGGCATTTTAAACCTCGAAATTTATTTTCATTTTCTGTTCCTCCATGACTGTGCCCTTTGCAAGATAGCCCAACATTTAACCCGACCTATCGGATCAAACCAACATCACTTTGAACCTATTTGACACCATACTTAAAACCACCATCACCCAGGTCGAGCTCAAACGTTCATGGGCCACAATTGAATGAGATATCAACATCCAGGAACGTTTGGAAGTGAGACAGAGACAACTTAGAAATCAACCTTAGCTTCCCTTTTCCCGAGGGTTGATTTTTTCCCCTTTTTATCTTTTACTCGCTTTCGGATGCCTAGACCCTATACTTTTTAGCCTTAAGTACAGACTCTGGAACAACAGTAGGAACCAACTTACTGGAGACACCAATCTCCTAAGTTGAGCACCAACTCACCAAGATGTAGGCACCAACCTACTAGAGACAACAATCTCCTCAACTAAGCACCAAATAAATAAGATATCACCAATCCAATATCTTCATACAGAGAGTACTTCTGACTTGACCTGCATGCTTCATTCTATAAACAATCCTTCAAACCCTAGAAAGCCTCATTTCATCATTCCCAAAATGTAATCATTGATGAAAACATCCAGTAATGGTAACATCCATTCATGACAACATCCACTAATAACAAAATCCACCCACAACAACATCAAAACAGCATCACAACTTCATAGCAGAGCATACAACAACATCACAACCTCATAGCAACATCACAACCTTATAACATACCTTGAGAATAAGAAATACCTTAAGAGAATCCCTTAGCCTTCCATTGCACACTAGAAAGACACCTCAACACCTTGAGCACACCTCATGCTTGATCTCTTTTTTGGTTGCACTAAAAATGCGAAATTCTATCTTGTGTTAATAGTAATTCTATCCACAAAAATTAGCTGAGCAGACCTCAATTTTATCGTTGGGTTTTTGGATGGAAAAAATCATATCTCCTCATTCATATGGAGTTAGAAGGACTTCCATATATGATTGGAAAGGTATTAGAATAATCTTTCCAACCATGTAACTTGTGCTCCCATTTGAGTTAGGCATGTATGATAAAACACCATCAAATATAGGGTATCCAAATTGATCAAAGATAATACTTTCAACAATCTCCATCTTACAATTTTTATCTTGGACATCTGTAGGTTTGCAATATTTATCTTGGACATATTGCAGGCTCCATTTATGTACAAGTCAAAGTGGGCATGTAGAAACAACCACATTTTATCTCATTCTATGAGGGACATGCTTAAAAGATATGCCATAAGGGGACCACTTTGGAGTTATATACATTTATGTCAAGGCTCCTTCAAGGCTTCTTCAAGTGGACACATCATCATTACCATTAGGGGATTATAGGATTTTCTTTAGGGATTCTTCTAAGGTTGACATCATTGAAAACCAATTTTCCAACAATCTCTCCCTTTGGCATTAATGTCAACTTAGTAAAACAACTGTGCTCTAATCCCAATGACTATAATGTCCTATTGTCTTCATGTTGACTCCCCATGTCTTCATGCTTCTAGTTTTATTGTTTTTGTTTCACCCTTTGACATCAATGGAAAATGGTAACTTTTCCTGACAATATTCCCCTGAAATTACTCCCAGTTTTTTTCGAAGATAGTCAAAGGTCTCCCTAGGAAGAGGATTTTTAAATATGTCTGCAATATGTTCTTTTGTCTAATCTAATCCAACTTGATATTCTTTTTTGTGACATGTTCCAGCATAAAATGGAATTTAATAGGAATATGTTTGGTCTTGGAATGCATAAATGGATTCTTGGAGATGCTTATAGCATTGGTGTTTCCATAGATCATTAGAATAGGCTCATCATATATCACTTGTATGTCTTGCAG
>ML821665.1:14962-44140 GCA_009831015.1 Picea engelmannii
TTTTTTATCATGTTCTACAAAGGCAAAACTATCTGTCCAAAATCATGAACAAAATGCCTCACAAAGTTGATTTGTCCTAGAAATGATTGCATTGATTTCTTATTGTGGGTAATGGAATTTCAAATATATCTTTTATTCTATAAGGTTCGATTCTAATTCCTTCTTTGGACACGATGAATCCTAGTAATTTTCCTTCTTAAAGTGCAAAAAATGATTTTTTAGGATTCAATGAGATTTCATATTTTCGGCATCTTTCAAAAATCTGTTTTAAGTGATGGATGTGATCTGAGAATTTCTTGGAATAGATGGTGATATCATCTAGATAAACCATGACATATTTATTAATTAGTCCTCTAAAAGCAACATCCATTTCCCTTTGAAAGGTTGCGCCCATGTTTATCAATCCAAATGGCATTTTTTGATAACCATAAGTGCCCCATTTGGTTCTAAATGTTGTTTTAAGTCTTTCATTTGGATGCATTAGGATTTGATTGTATCAGTAAAATCCATCGAGGAAGGACATCGTTTCAGAGCCAGAAATTGATTGAAGAATCTGTTCCATAGGAGGTAATGGGAAATTATCTTTTCCAGAAGATTTATTAAGGTTTATGAAATCGATGCAAATCCTAATATCACCATTTTTCTTCCTAACGGGAACAAGATTAGACACCCATTTAGAATGCCTTACTGGGAAAATAACTTTATCTCTTAATACTTTATTCAATTCAACTTTGATTTGTGGTTCGAGATTTGGATGAATTTTCCTAAGTTTTTGTTGAACAAGTTTTTCTTTAGGAAACATAGGAATCGTATGTTGTATTATTGATGTATCAAAAGTATTTAAATAATAGTACGACCAAGCAAAAATATCTTGTAAAATATTATATTGCTTAAGAAGACTTATAAATTCAGTTCTTTCAGAAGGTGTGCAACTTAATCCTAAGTTGACATTTTGTGGTTTCTGATATGTGCCTAAATTAATGATCTCAAAATTCATTGTAGGATTGTTTTTTTGCAATTTGTAGGCCTTTTAAATCTGTCTTTGAGATCATAAAAATCCTCTAACTTAACTACAGATCTAGGAATAACATTCTCTGATTTGATCTTATCACCTTTAAAATATTTATTCAATTCATGATCATGTTAATTTTCATCGATAATGTCATTATCATATATTCCCTCTAAAGTGAGAACATTTATTATATATTCATCATCATTAAAAACTCGCCAATTGGTGACATTATCAGGAATAGAAGATCTAAAAATTAACTCGATAGAAAATCTATCAGGACTAAAATCTTCAAGAGGAATAATCTTAGATGCAACAATTGCTCATAAATCATCACTAGCATTTTGCAATTTTGAAATAGGAGTGATATTGAATGTAGAAAAATTGCAAGTATGGTCTTGCACTAATTGTTGTTAATTCTTAAGATGATTTGAAACACAATGAATTGTATTTCTTACACGTTTAATTATGATTTCTAAATCACCAAACACTAAGATATCACGCACATTCATGTTGATATATTTTTCAAGACCTTGTACCAATGCTTCATATTCAACAATGTTATTAGTACATTGAAAGTCAAGCCTGCAAGTTAGCATAATCTTTTCTCCATTGGGATTAATCAAAATGCAACCTGCACCAACCCCATCATTAGACTTTGATCCATCAAAATACAATTTCCAAAACTGATTAGTTACAGTGTTATTTACAAAACTATCTACAAAATTTACAGAGTGACATAAATCACTTTGAGAAAAAATATCAATTTCTGAATGAAGCGACATATGTTAAAAAGGATAAATTTGAGCAGAAAAATTGCCAAACAATGAATCAGCAGAATAATTTCCTATAATGGTATTGGTGAAAACCACGGGTACATTTTCCCCATCTAGATCAATAAAATTAATCTCCATGTGTTTTTCCCTATCAACCTTGGTTTGATTAGGTTTACCATTGTAAGGAAGCCAGGGGTGTGACCAATCTGTAGAGAAATAGTCATTAAGTTTTGCAGACCAATCTCGACTTAAAATTAAACCATAGGAATCAAGAATATCAACAATAATGATATCTATGATTTGAAAGACTTTAGGATTGGATGAAATTCTGATAAGAACATCTTTTAATTCTCCTAAGACCTTTACTTTTTTTTGTCTAATTGCACAATCTGTGTAGTTGA
The DNA here is from genome assembly GCA_009831015.1 of Picea engelmannii. Lineage (NCBI taxonomy): Eukaryota > Viridiplantae > Streptophyta > Pinopsida > Pinales > Pinaceae > Picea > Picea engelmannii. The sequence continues at coordinate 17,149 of ML821665.1, forward strand.
TTTCTGTGGTTGGGCATTAATTTTAAGACAAACGAAATAAGGCATGATATTTGATGATGCACCAGAATCAACTAAATAGTTATGTACATTTTTGTTAAAATTTTCAAAAGTAAGCAGAAATGGAGTATGAGAATTGGATTTTTCACCAATTAAAACTGCATCAATCTCTCTATTAAATGAGGAATTTTGGGTGACTAGGACTTTTCCTTTATTTTCTATTGTAGCAGAAGGTAAAGGTGATTTATCTGTAGCATCTAAGGCTTTTAACAAACTATTTTTTTGAGATTTCATCTTGCTCAGTTCAAAAAAAAGAAATATTTTCTCTTGTCTTTTTCATATCTTCAACTATATCATATTCAATTTTGTCGGAACTAATTAAAGTTTTAGAAGCTGACCTGTCTTCATTTGGTGGTTTATTTGAAGTTGTGGATGGTGGAGAAGAAACTGCAAGTGACGTTGAGTTTTTTCTTTTGGTTTCGGTAGAAAAACATTGTTCATTTTCTCATTCTATGAATGCTCCAATAATGTCCCAAAAAACATTTGTGTCTTGCAACTCTTCTTCTTCTTCGACTTCTTCCTCATCTGCCTTAATTTCTTCACTTTCTACAACAGAGATTTGTCCACCAGGAGGTGTTTGCACGTTCCTCTTGAAAAATGGTCTGAAAGGTCTCTTGGATACTTCAACAAGTTTTCCTTTAACATCAACCATTTCATTTGCAAATGTTTTCATGACTTTCTGAAGACTATCCATATCAAAAGCATTTGTATCCTTCTTTTCTTCCTTTATAATAACTTTCTTCATTGTTTGGGAAGACCTCGGTTCATCTACTGAAGATTGATTTGCAATACTAGACATCTCTTTTTCAACCTTCAAATCTTCCTGCATTGCTTCAGTTAAAGTTTGTTTGGTTTCACGTTTAACGAATATAGCAATAGAAATTGGCATAACAGAAGAATAAAAATCAATCTGAATGTCAACTCCAGGTTTGGATGTATCATGAATTTTATTAAGCAATTTAAGGAATCTTTGATTAAAATATTTATTTTTTTCTTTTGGACCCATTTTAATCTTAGACAGTTCAACTAGCAGAGTAGATGAAGTTTTATCATCACCAAACTTTTTAATAAACAAGTCTTCAAAGGTATCCCAATTTGCAATAGAATTAGCTTGTAATGAAAAGTACCAGGTAGAAGCCTCTCCTTCAAAATTGTAGGGAAATATTATATAGACAACATCTTCATCATCAACACCTCTAAGAATAATAGCCAACAATTTTTTTTTAATATGGTATTCAGGGGCTAACTTTGCTTCAGGATCAAATTTGGGTAACCATTTTTCAGGATTCTTTGGAAGATCATGTTGAGCTCCAGGAACATTAACTACTCCTATAGTTCTCCAGGGCCTCTGTCATTGTTGTATTTCCATAATTATAGGTTGTCGCGGAGCATTTTTTTGAGGTGGAGGAGTGAGTAAAGGTATATGTGGACTCTGGAGGAGAATTTGGAGGTCGATTTCCACCACCATTTGCTATAAGAGGTGCTCTTGGTTGTTGCATATGTAGTGGGAATTCAAATAAATATATAGATATATCTCAAATATCCAATAATATAACATAAATGTATCATATATGCAACCATAAACACAAAGATACAATAATACACAATTTCTATTAATGAGCGAAAATGTACAAAGACTGTAAAAATACCGAGTGAAAGACTCACTAGAATGGTGGCATCTTATCTCTAAGAAGAGATGTGACGGCTGCTCGCATTCACAAGAAGATGATTGTTACAATGAAGCTCCAAATGCCTTTTTAACATAAGTAAAATCCAAAACCCTAACCCCAGAAGACGAAAAGCTAAAAGGTTTGTGGGCCCTGATGGGGGTAGTTGATACGTCAACTTCCCGGGGGTGTAACTTTTTCATACGATCTTCGTTTGGGGCTCTCGATACACCGTTGGAAAGGTATAACCGATAAGAATGATTTTTGACTAGCCTAGGCCAATGCATTCTATTGTCTCTTTCGCCCAAATCCCCAAAAAACGTCGTTTAGGGCCTCAAAACGACTTCGGAAGTTTGTAACCCGAAAAACTACCAAGATGGAAAATTGTTTTTCGAGCCTGTGGAATAGGTGGGTGGCCACCAATATCCACCTGGATAAAAAAAAAATTGATGGACAAAATTGACCATGTTCAACATTGAGGAAATCACCTAGTCACGACCCCAATTAGACCCTTTTTTCGTTTAGTATGGTGATCTTGATTGGTTTTAATGGGTCCAGTTACCCTTATGAAAAGTTTGATCCAATGAATGGAGACTTGAAAGAATAACTAATACAAAACTGATTATTTAATTTAAAGTAAAATTAGAGTAATCAAAATCTAAATCAATAATATATATTATTCTAAATATATTTACTATTCTGATTATAATTATTACTCTAGTCATAGCCCCGTACAAACTTATGCATGTGAAAAGAAATGAATAACAATAAATTATGATATAGATGTATCAAATCATTACTATAATGAAATAGTTGTAAATAAAATAAACATTCCTTTAAACAGTAAAATATTGTCTCAATTATAAACAATATTCACACGCATATTCTTGCAAGTGATTATGCGACGATATAAAAGAATATAATTGATCAATAGTGATCAATTATTAAATAACAATATTGAAACACAAGTTAAATATAATGATTTCGATGAATAATTGAGAAAAAAAATACCAACAATAGCACTCAGTATTAGTCCCCGAGGTGTAGGACAGTCGGTGATGGAGTGTGTTGTTAAGCCACTCCGTGTTGAAAAGTCACCGGTTCGAAACCTGCGGGGACAAAAAATCCAACCATGTTAAGGGTTGGTGTGGCTCAGGTCGGGTGCGATCCTCGAGTGATTTTGACGGTTTAGATGCCCCTGAGTCGCAGTTTCTCAAGCCAAAGGTTAATCCCGCTGCCAAGAAGGTCCAGACAAATTAACAAAAAAAAAAAAAAAAATAGTACTCAGTATTAATAGCTCCAATTGAAGTATGAAATCAAAGCGATCCAGTAATTATATTAAATAAAATGACTATACAACATTGTAAAGAGTTTTCTTTTTGTAAATTTGAACCCCCCTGGCGAGTTTCTTCATACTCTTTTTATAATAAAGAGTTATGATATATAAAATTTGAATTATCACTAAAGATAAGTAATAATTCCTTAAAACTAGGAGGAAATCATATCTAACTTATCGATTACATGTTCTAAATTTATACCAAAATTTAAAATCATAACTAAATCTTAACAAACTTTTCAAAAATAAAAGATCATTGTCTCAAAAGATCTTTAAAATTGTTGGATATGTGTTATATTCTTTGCATGACTATACAAGAAAAATACTATACGACAGTGTAAAGAGTTTTCTTTTTGTAAAATATGTACCCTCCTGGCGAGTTTCTTCGTACTCTTTTTATAATAAAGAGTTATGATATACAAAATTTGAATTATCACTAAAGATAAGTAATAATTCCTCAAAACTAGGAGGAAATCATATCTAACTTATCGATTACATGTACTAAATTTATATGAAAAATTAAAATCATAACTAAGTCTTAACAAACATTTCAAAAATAAAATATCATTGTCTCAAAAGATCTTTGAATTGTTGGATATGTGGTTATATTTAGTTTTTGTGTCCATTTTTGGGTGGTCCTCGATTTTCATGCCCATATATGGGTGGTTTTTCGACACATGGTTTTTCGCCAATGGTTTTCTATTTTTGGTTAAGGAATTAGGGTTGTTCACTAATCCAAGTCATTGGATTAGGGTTTTGGATGCCACTGGCTCCTATGTATATTTTATTGGAAAAAATGTATGAAGATAATGAATATAGAATATGTTGGTTTTCCCGGTTTGGGTTCCAGGGGAAAAATCTCTGTGTAATGTGTGTATTTTCCATTGTATCTTTCCAATTCTTTTATTGAAAATATGTTTGCAGTAAAATATTGTACAAGGTTAAAATCTACATTTGGTATCAGAGCAATTATTGGCTTCAGGGGGATGCCTTTGTGGTAAGGGATTTGGCTTGGGACTGTGATAAGCCTTGTTACAATGAGAGATTTATGGTATTGACTCTTTAGGTGAAGAGAAATGGCAAGCAGTTCAAAAATAGAGACCGAGAAATTTAATGGGAAACGTTTTGAGTTGTGGAAGTTCAAGATGGAAGATTTGTTGGTAGACAGAGATCAGTGGGTAGCGGTGGATCCAGGTATTGGACCTACAGAAACGTCAACAAATTAAAATTTATATGAAGACAAGTGTATACCAGTTTACTGTGTTCTTTACCAGGCTCATGGGATACTCTGTTTGTGGCCATAGGTATTAATACAACTACCTTGAGTTTTGATGATGCGATCTCATTCTTGTTATAGTAGGAGATGAGATAGAATAACATGGAAGGACAGAGCACATATGCATTATTTGCAAGAGGACGCTACCAGGATAGAAATATATCTAATTCCTCAAGTGGGATATCTAATTCTAAGGGTAGATATAAATCTCCCGGAAATTTTGTAAAGGTATGTTGGAGATGTGGAAAAGAAGGGCACTTCAAGAAGCAATGTAGATCCAAAAGTGTTGAGAAAGTGAAGGGATCTAAAGGTGCTCCCTCTACAGAAGAAAAGACTTCCAAGGAAGAAGGAGGGGATGTGTACTTGGCTTCTTCAAGCACACATGCAGATCATGAGGAATGGTTGGTTGACTCGGGCGCATCCTTTCAAATGACTCCCCACAGGGAGTGGTTATGTGAATATGAAAGGTATGATGGAGGTAATGTTTTCTTAGGTGATGACTCGACAACCATAATCATAGGATGAGGAAAATTCAAGTTGAGGCTCATATATGGAAGGATTAGAACACTTCCAGGTGTTTTGCACATCCCAGGATTGGCCAGAAATTTGATTTATGTAATAAAAATGGACGATGCAGGGGTAAAAACAGTATTTGAAAAAGAAACCTATAGGATGGTCTAAGGAGCAATGGTGTTGTTGAAGGGAGTTAATATTGGAACTCTATATAATCTACAAGGAAGAATTATTAGTGATGGGTGTAATAGTTCCATTGTTCCTGATATTGGAGTAGAAGAAGAAAAAACTCCTACATTCTCTAGAGAAAAGGTTATGTTGTGGCATCAATGATCGGGGCATATCAAAGAGAAGGGTCTTTGACTACTACACGGTAAAGGTATGGTAGAAGGTATGTGTAACTGCTCTCTAGATTTTGATTTCTATGAACATTGTGTATATGGGAAGCAGAATCGAGTAAGGTTCCACTCAGGTGCAACGAGGGCAGAAGGAATTTTTCAGTGAGTTCACAGTGATGTGTTTGGACCTATGTTGGTTCCATCATTGGGAAAATTTGTGTACTACGTGTCATTTATAGATGACTTCTCAAGGAATACTTGGATATATTTCCTTAGGAAGAAATTTGAATTCTTTGACAAGTTTAAAGAGTTTAAGGTTGTTGTTGAGAATCAAATAGAGAAAAGAATTAAGGTGTTGATGACAGATAATGGTGGAGAGTTCTGTGAGAATAAATTTGAAGAATTCTTTAAAGAGTTTGGTATAGAAAGGCAAAAGAATACTCCATATACACCTCATCAAAATATATTTGAAGAAAAGATGAATAGGACATTGATGGAAAAATCAAGGTGCATGCTCAGTGGTGTCAGGTTACGGAAATAATTCTAGGCAGAGGCGGTGGGTATTGCATGCTACCTGGTCAACAGATCACCCTCTTCATCACTGGATGACAAGACTCCACAAGAGGTATGGACTAGTAAGAGACCTTCTCTCACACATCTCAAGGTATTTGGTTGTGAGGCCTATGTTCATGTTCTAAACGAAAATAGGAATAAGCTAGATAAGAAGGTTGAAAAGTGTATCTTTATTGGGTATAAAGATGGTATTAAAGGTTATAAGATTTGGAACCGAGAAACTAAGAAGGTTTTGTATAGTCGAGATGTGGTATTTAGAGAAATGAAGGATGTTGTCAAACATGAAGTCCTACCAAGTAAGGAAGAACTAGAGGAAATAGAGTTTGAGCCAAAGGATGATGAATTAGACTCTACAGAAGAACAAGAATCAGAAGAAGAAGATCCTCATACTCTAGTATTGAGGAGATCAGTGCGGGAAAAAACACTACTAGAAAGGTATACTCCATCTGATTTCTATTCAAATTTTGATTTGTCGATTACTGATGATGATCCTAGAACTGTTAGGGAGGCAGTGGATTCAGAGGATGGAAAACTCTAGAAAAAGGTCATGGTTGAAAAAATGGAAGCTTTGGATAAGAATGAGGCTTGGGATCTAGTGTATTTGTCGGCTGGAATAAATCCCATTGGTAGAAAGTATTTCAAGGGAAGTTGGATGCAGAAGGAAAAGTGGAGAAATACAAAGCTCGGTTAGTAGCAAAGGGTTATTCCCAGGTTGAGGGAATTGATTTTGGTTAGATTTTTTCTCATGTTTCCAAGTTAAATTCTATCATATTTATGTTATCTATTGTTGCTGCATTTGATTTTGAAGTATAACATATGGATGTGAAGATAGCATTCCTACATGGGGATCTGGAAGAAGAAATCTATATGAAGCAACAAGGAGGAATTGTTGTGAAGGGAAAGAAGGAGCTTGCATGCAAGATGAAAAGTCCATGTATAGTTTAAAAAAATCACCAAGGATGTGGTATCAAAAAATTGATACTTATATGTTGGGACTTGGCTTCATAAGAAGAAAAGAGGATCATTGTGTGTATTTTAAATTAATTGGTGATCATTGGATTTATTTGGTCTTCTATGTGGATGACATGTTGTTGATAGGAAACAACAAGGAGATTATCCAGGATGTGAAAACTCAGTTGTACTCTAAATTTGACATGAAGGATCTTAGTGCTGCAAATTTAATTTTGGGCATGGAAATTAAAAGAGATTGGAAAAAGAGGAAACTCTAGTTAAATCGGAGAAAATATGTCGAGACAATCTTGCAGAGGTTTAATATGCAGGAATGTAAATCGGTCAGGGTCCTTATTCCAATAGGTGTAAAGTTATTTGCGGATCAATTTCCCAAGACACGAGAAGAGGAGGAGGACATGTCTCATGTTCCATATGCAAGTGTGGTTGGCAGATTAATGTATGCAATGGCATGTACTAGACCATAAATTGCACATGCAGTGGGAGTTTTGAGCAGGTATATGTCAAAACTAGGGAAGGAGCATTGGACAATAGTAAAGAGGGTTTTTCAGGTATTTGTGTGGCACTACTAGCTATGGATTGTGCTACCAAGGAAGACCAGGATTGGACAGAGTGTTGGAAATACATGGCTTTGTGGATGTAGACTGGGATGGAGATCTGGATCATAGGAGATCTACAAGCAGGTATGTGTTTAACCTGTTTGGAGGAGCAATCAGTTGGATGAGAAAAAGACAGCATGTAGTGGCACTTTCAACTACAGATGTTGAATACATGGCAACCACTCATGCAAGCAAGGAGCAGTATGGTTACAAATATTATCTTAAGATATTGGGTTGGTACAACAAACTGTAAGGATAGATTTTGACAGTCAGAGTGCAATTTTTCTGTCAAAGAACTTGACTTATCATTCAAAGACAAAGCATATTGATGTTCAATATCACTTTGTGAGAGACATGGTTAAAGAAAAGAATTGGTTGCTGATGAAGGTGGACACTTTGAATAAAGTTGTAGATTCATTAACAAAATCTGTGAGCACTGAGAAGTTCTCTTGGTGTAGAGGATCTATGGACATTGTTGCCCTGGATTGTTAACTATGTAACCATGTAACCCCTTGTATGCAAAGAACTCAACAAGTGGGAGAATGTTGGATATGTGTTATATTATTTGCACGACTAGAAGAAGTCTCTTTGTTGCACCGGGCATGGAGGGGGGTCCTCGGTTTTGTGTCCATTTTTGGGAGGTCCTCGAATTTCATGTCCATATATGGGCGGTTTTTTGTCACATGGTTTTTCGTCGATGGTTTTCTATTTTTGGTTAAGGAATTAGGGTTGTTGAATAATCTAGGTCATTGGATTAGGGTTTTGGATGTTGTTGGCTCCTATATGTATATTGCATTGTAAACAATGTATGAAGAGAAAGAATATAGAATATGTTGGTTTTCCCAATTTGGGTTTCCAAGGGAAAAATATTTGTGTAATGTGTGTATTTTCCATTGTATATTTTCAGTTCTTTTATTGAAAATCTGTTTGTAGTAAAATATTGTACAAGGTTAACATCTACATGAATATCCAACATGCTTATAACAAACTAACAGTCGGAATGCACTTGGATTGATTACTTTGAAAATCGCACAATAATTCAGCTGCAAATGTTGCATCGAATCCCTGCAAATCGTAAAATAGAATACATTAATAAATAACACACTTTTAATAGAGTAGCTACATAATCTACGATTTTATAGTCTCTCTAAAAATAATCAAATACAACTAATAAAACCAATCACATTGATTTGCATACTTCAAAATGAAAATCAGACCTTAAGCAAATTTTAAAGACTGGACATTAATCTTTAGACTGAGCAATATTCCTTAGATCTAAAGTGATAAACACATTAACTCCAAAATATTTTACAACCATTGGTCTTTCAACATTCACATACTTTTTCTTTAACTCAAAAATTTGTTTCTCATATTGTTCCATCATGGTGTTATTTTGCATCCTTAGTTGTTGGTTTTCTAATTCAAGTTCAATGATATTGCTTTTTAAAATGGGCACTACACCACAATATTTTTATTTCTAGAACAAATTTCCAAAAACAAGACCATCGTGTCCTTTATATTTTACATCTTGGTTAATAGTTGGTGATGACCCATCCTCTTGATTTAACTTAATACACGGTGATTGTTTGAAATATTTAGAAGGAGAAGTTTTAACTTCAGTCTTTGATTCATCATCAGTAATATGAATCAGATAGCTTGAATCTGACGTTCTTCTAAGCTTATTACTGGTCATTCTAGATATTCTTCGTGCATGATGCTTTCCTTTTAAATCATTTATTTTATTTGTTGTTTCATAAAAATATTTAATAGAATATTTCATGATTGCAGGGGTATGAGATGAAGACCGAGTCATATGATCCTGACCCAAATGATCGGATTGAACTTTATCAATTTCATTGGCCACTACAAGGTCAAAAGCCAGACTTGATTTTTGACTCATACTATGGGTTACCCTCGTCAATACCTCCTCATGTAACAAAGTGTGAGAGAACTTGTTATGACAAATCCCAAATGAACTATTCAAATCAGACCCTAACCCAAGTTCCTACAAACCATTAACTTGCATTAGGGTTTTAGAGAAACTATTTCTCTGAGTAAATTTTCCCACGAATCCCCTATCTGGGTTGAATGACATTCAACTAAAATTTTGATTAACCCATGATAGAACAAATTCCTATATGGATTACCAAACCCTCTTGGGTATCATTTTGCCATTTTTTATAGGCTCTTGTGAAAATAGTAAGGGAAATTCAGTTGGTATCCTATGAAAAACATTAAAAGAAGGAAATGATAGTAGAATACTAAACCATAGCGACCTTCGCAAGTAATATACCATTTAACAATCAAAATCGGTCCAAGCCATTTATTTTCTAGGTTGGTCAAGGGCATATCTTTAGGGTTATATGTCGCCTTCCTTGACACCAAGAATTCATTCCAGGGAATATTTTTAACCAGGAAATTCTTTGACCATTTTTCTCCTACCACCGGCAAATGGGTGGATTTGGCTATCATTTCTTCATTCACCTTAATTTCAGTATCACCTACCCTAGCTACTTTTCCATTGAAGCTCTAAGAAAAGATCATGGAAACTACTACATTATGACCCCAAAAAGACCTGATGAACTCCAACCACCCGACTCCCTAAAACAAAGCTAAGTATTATTCATAGGCCTCAAGGATTTCGAACCCCGAAGGTTTGATTCTTACTATTGGAGCCATGGGTAACACAGATAGCCTAACACATTATTGGCTTTGGGTGTTAACAGAGAGTAGGGATGTGAATGCAGAAATGGAAACTAGAATAAACTCAACAAACTCTAGAAACACGAAAATAAGAAGGAAATATACCTTGAACCCATCTCACCAGACTTCACAAGTACTATCAAGTTAAATGAATAATGGATATGATGACATGCAGTACATGCTTCAGTACACTTGTAGTGAACATAATGATCTACGTAATTGATCATGGTCTCAAGGTGAATGATCAATTATGATGATCATAAAAACGTTTTAATCACAAAGTACAAAACTCAACCTCCAAAGCTCTGTAATGATTACTCGCAAGTCTTGAAATAATAAGATATATGCTCAACTTTTGAAGTGATCGGATCAAAGGGTTCATAGTAATGAATTAATCAAACCAAAAAAAATCCAAATACATAAAATCAATTATTCCATTGTTCATAACTTCAAATAATGGTAGAGATCATAACCATTAAGTCTAATTTCAAATGAAATCATTCTTTAGAAATATTATAAGGAAGTTAAAAATTAAGTTAGGAATAAAAGAACAAATTTATTAATAAAAGAGAATTTGTTCTTGAATTCCATATTTGAAATAGGATAAAAAAACATGAATCATGATGACATTAATCTTCAATAGAAATAGACATGATTATACAAACAAGTCATGAATTCACAGACTAACTATTGAACGATATAAATAAGGTCCCCTTAATCTTGCTTCAAATTTCATGTTAAAAGTCATGAAATTCGAAGTAAATAATCGATATCAACATGAAAAATTGTCGTTAAATTTACTTTCAATAATTATTGAATTCATAATAATGTCTAGTGGAAACAATTCACTAACAAATATGATGAAAATATCTACATAGTTATATGCAAACCAGTCAAACAAAAGAAACTGAAACAAATATAAGAGAAAACTTCTCATAAAAACCAAAAGGGTCCCTAATTTTCTATCAACCAAAGAAGAAAATAAATGGGTTGTTGTTTGCCACAACACATACTTAGTTTGAGATAGATTGATTCCTAAAGCATCCTCATTGATCTTGAGAATAAGGAAAATTTTCAATGGACCCATGTCCATAATAGAAAACTAGTCATGCAAAATGTCTTTGACCAAAGAAATTACCGAGGTCGAACTTCCTTTGATCAGGAGGTCATCAACATATAGAACTTCCATCTTCGCATACCATGCTCTAGGCACCTTCTTGAGGCCATAGAGTGACTTTTTCAGTTGGCACACTAAGGATGTGTTATGTATGAACCCTTAAGATATCCCCATGAAGAAATTCATTCTTCACGTCCATCTGGTGAAATTCCCACCCCTTGGCTACTACAATGGAAAGGATCAATCGGATGGAGTCCATATTTGCTACTGGAGCAAAGGTCTCATCATAGTCTATCTCATGGATCTATTGAAAACCTTTGGAAACCAATCCTGCCTTGTACCTTCTCACATGTCCATTTGCCACCTTCTTGATCCTATAGACCCATATGCATTTGACAATATTCATGTCTAAAGGATGCGGAACCAAATCCCAAGTTTGGTTCTCGGGGAGAGAGTTGTACTCCTCCTACATAGTGGCTTCCTAGAAGGGATTCACTGCAACCTATGCATAGGTTTGAAGGTTTGAAGCTAGAACCATGTAGCAATGCATGGGAATTACTGGTTCAATAGCTACAAGTGAATGAGGAGGATCCTCAAAGTGGGAACTCATCCTCCTCTAATATGTTGGATCCCCCACAAGATCACTTGTTGCCTATAGGGTGGATTGTGCCCACTTGGGAATCTGTTGTGGCTCACCATATGCATGCTCATCATCTTCCAAATCACATTCAAAGCTCTGATATGAATCATGATATAAATAGGTGGACTCATTATCTTTGATGTTTGGTGTAGGAGGAAGTGCATAAGTTTTTGCATTGGCTCCAATGGTGCATGCAAGGGACTTTCCTCAAATTGGACACTTCACTTAATAATTAACTAGTACACTGAGGTATCAATCAACCGATGACCCTTCACACCACCAGGATATCCCATGAATATGCATGTGATGTTATGTGAATGTAACACTTTCCTCTTTTCAAAGGGTATGCGGGCCCACACATGTGATCCAAATACTCGGAAGTGGGTGACTTCATGTTTATTGTTGCTCCATGCCTCAAAGGGAGTCTAGTATTTGACATATCTATGAGGAGATATTTTTTGAATGTAGTTAACATAGTTAAGTTCCTCTGTCCAAAGCTTGGAAGGTAGATACCTTGCATGCAACATGAAAGTGGCCATATCTTTGAGGGATCTTTTCTTCCTCTTGGCTACTACATTCTGTTGTGGAGTGTAAGGTATTGTATGGTGTATATGTATACTAACCTTTGAAAAAAGATGTTGGACATATCGATTCACATATCCCCCCCCCCATTTTTTATGTGGAGGATTTTGATCTTCCTCCAAGACTGAATTTCTACATGAGCTTTGAAGTCTTTGATATTGTAAAAAAAATTGGACTTGTGCCTGAGAAAATACACCCAAGTGTATCGTGAGAAATCATCAATAAATGTAAGCATGTACCTTGCCTTTTAGATGGACAGATGTGGAAAGGGTCCCATTAGATCACTATGTATGAGCTCCAAGAGAGAGGATTCCCTCGAAGCTTTCCCCTTTTCAAACTTCTCTCGAGAATTTTTTCCAAGAAAGCATCCTTGACAAACTCCTTTGGAAAAGTGTATGTTAGGCAAGATTGTGACCATTATTTTTTAGCTAAGTTGCTACATGTATTTGAAGTTTAGATGACCAAATATTTAATTCCATAATCTATTATCATTCTCAACATGCATCAATAGTAAAGCATAATCAGATCTAGCAATAAAATTATTGAACGTATACAAAAAAGACTGGTGATTTACCTCACCAACAACAATATTTGAGTTATCATGCATGTCATGTATGGTTACAGAATCAAGTGTGAACTCTACCCTTTTTCCTGTGCCATAATTCATTATTTTATAAACAAAGAGAAGATTGACAAATATTTTTGGAACATGCAAGACGTTCTCAAAACTTTCATGTTGGAGTCCCTCCCTTGTCCAGTGACCTCAACTGGGGTATCATCTCTCATGAGGATGGGAGGACCCATGCATGAAATAATAAAAGGTAAAACATTTTCTAAGGCTGCCATATGATGGGACGCACTTGAATCCATGATCCATGCATAGAGAGAGGAATGAATAGAAATTAAAGCACGAGAGTTACCTCATTTTGTGGGTGTTATATATTTCAGATTCTTCTTGGCAACCTCAGGAATGTGTTCCCAAAGGTTTTTCTTCTGAAGCATCTATGCCATTAGATCAATTATTTTCTTCATGCATGCTAATTCGGGTTAATAGTCACAATTGAAGTAACTGCATTTATACTTCCCTTTCTTTCCTTTTCTGCCCTTAGAGTCAGAGGAATCATTAAAGGGTTTAGGATTGTCTTCCTTCTTGTGTTTAGAATGTGCCTTGCCATTTACTTTTTGATTGGTCTTTGGATTGCATGTGTTGTTTCTCTCATGCACAACAAGTGCATGTGCATTGGGTCCCTTGATTATCCCCATTTTGATGAGCTTATCTTACTCGTGCATTAGGGACTCAATAAATTGATCCAATGTTACCATTTTCCAGGTTGATCCTAAAGTGAATCTCATTGTATGGAATGTTGAGACAAACACAACATACTCTAGACCAAGTTTTAAAAAAATAGAAAGGATCAATTGATTGTGTTGAGTTGATTTTTCAACACCACATGTCTTTAGATGAAGAAGCAGAAACTTGAACTTCGTAAAGAAGTCCTGGATGTTGTCAAAATTTCTTGGATACAAGGAATTAAACTCTACCTTGAGCATATGGCCTCTCATTTCATCTTGTTTTCCAAAGAGATCATCCAAATGTGTCCAAATATTATATGGTGTGGTACAAGCTTCGATGTGAAACATTAGCTCGGGGGACATAGACATGCAGATAAAGTCGTAGGCCTCATACATGCAGTTGAGATACCTATTTTTCTCAATAGTTGATGTTGGATTCACCTCTGTAGCCATTGTAATCTGGTACAAGCCTCTACATTTGAGCTAATGAAGAATTTTTAGCTTCCACTTGAATTAGTTATGCGGCGTGAGAAGCATTGTCGATGGGTACTCCATTCTTTTTTACTGCATCTTCCTCATGAACCTACAAAATAAAATTCTTATGTGCTTTCTCCTAGCAACAAAGCTCTGATACCATGTGAATTTTTTTGGAAACCTGTCACATAGAGAATCTAGCTAGTAGAAAAGATCGCATAAAGCTTGTGAAAGAGAAAAGAGAAAGAGAGACAAGCTTGAGAGAAAGAATGAAAAACAAATGTATTCACTAATGAGAGAATAGTAAAAATACACATGATATGCTCTACATGAGAAAACTAATGCGTCATTGTAGTGATCTAGAGGGATGTGAGGACTCACTGACAGATTCTAGAGTGAACTGTCACTTAGTCCTAGTTAACTAGCCATGTGGTCATCATTTAACTGACTGATCAGAAGTAGAGTGAGGAGAGAATCTAGCATTCACTTATGTGGCGTGTAACACCCCATTTTTCCCCCATAACTGTAATTATCCTAATACTTCATATAATGTGATTATGAAGCTTGTAATTCTGCTGGGATTAATGAAAAACACCAGACAACTGACTAAGAGGGAAAATTGAGAGTATTGACCATGATGTCACAAGTGGGAATTGATGAAGTGGGATGGATGAGGTGGATCAGTGAGGTGAAGTGGAGAAGCTTCAATGAAGAAAACATGAAGCTTTATTAACACTTCAACCTACACCTACAAATTGAATGCACCACATTTTCATGTACTTGAACCTGCAAGAGACCACGTGAATTGTTAATGAGGGAACAAGATTGGTGGTTGGGGTAGTTAATACTACTAACAGTCCTGATCTCTTGAGGAGACAAGGGGTCAACTGAATAACACGATGATAGGACATCCAAGTATTTTAACCTTCAGGAATTCAGACCCTAAATAATAGGTCGTGTCTAGAAGAAGTCATGGGAACCCCAAGGAATTGGAGGAGGAAGAGACCAAAGATGAAAAACATCACTATGAGAGAAAGAGAAAAACAAAGGAGGAGTAGACGCACATGCAAATGACACATTGAACAAAGACATTTGAAGGAACGATGTGAAGAAGAGAAGAAATTGGAGAGTTTTTCTTGAAGAAAGTAGGAAGCTCATCCAAAAGATTTTTGATCAACCTGAAATGAGAAGAAACAAATCCAGACTGGAGCGATGCAGGGTTGCAACTTGGTGTTGATTGGACAGAAACCGACATTGGTAAGGGGAGATCACCAAGAGAATGTATAGCAGAGAAGGGGATCCCTTGTGCAAAGGAAATCTAGTGGGGAAGGTACATGATAAACCTATGGAATCCCTAAGCCCAATAGGAAGGGGTTAACTTCTGTTATATTCAGTGGAGGAAGGAGAGTAACCTTCCTGGATCATTCTAAGATTGAGAACCAGTTGAATCATTCCCCTTGTGATATTATGGCTTGGCATGGGGGTGGATTGATGTAGGAAGGTTCTTTGCAACATAGCCTAAAGTTGGGAGGAAAGGCATCCTCTCTTAGTAAGTTGGTTGTTTCTAATTCCCTGGAAAAATAAGTGTTTATCTTGACCTATTTGATGTGTGTTAATGATGTAAACTTGTAGTCTTCTGATTTAAATGGAAATATGGATGCATGTAATTAATGAATTGAATTCCTAATTAAAATGGAGTATATTGGGATGTTTTCACTGTTTAATCTATTAACCTACAAAGATAGACCAAGTAGGGGTAGTTTGTATCCCGAAGGATCTTGCAGCTTAGGAGGAAAGCTTGCAAGATATGCATAAAATATACATTTGGAGGGTGACCTGAGTGCTCGTGTGTCGGGAGTTAATTACAGGGGTTAAATAACATTGTGTCCTAGGGGAACCTCCCATTCTTGAATGGAAAGCTTGAAAGATGTCCAAACTTCACCGCAAGGAGGCAATAAATCCTTAGTTGGTCACAAAGTATTTCTTGAACTCTTGAAGATCTAGAAAACCCTTGAAGAACTCTTGAATTTGGCTAAGTCCTAATTTCAAGTCGTTAACCAGTAGGAAACCTTGTGTTTGAGTCAGGAGAGATTACAATTGTTGATTCGATGTGGTGAATGAATCTTTGCCATATGTCGAAGGGTGAGTTCATTGGAAGTTTTGAGTTGAGAAGCAAAGAGAAAGGCTCCAATGATGAAGAAGTCTTAAAGCCATCAATAACTGTTGAATTGGTGTGATGGGAAGATTGAGACAATTTGTCGAGAGGTTGAGGCATTAAAACGACCAAGAGTTGGAGCAAGGAGATCCAACAATGGCAAGGGAGTGCCGATGATGAAGAATATTTGGGAAACAATAAGAATCGTCAATCGGTATATACGCGAGATTAAATCTCAACCATAGATTTTTGTGGGTCCCACCTAAGTGAGGCATAAAAAGAGAAGTGAAATCATGTCGACGAGAATGTCATCCTGGAAGCTAGCGTGTCTCGTAGGGTGACATGTGTTGACAACTAGATAGTTGACAGGACGAGAGTGGTCTCGATGGGGGTGGAAGTCCTTAGGTATTTGAATAAAACCTTGACCATCGGATCTATATGTCATTACATCCAAATATTTTGTCGAAATATAGTGGAAAAAGGCTTGGGGTAAGGCCAGGAAGTTCAGTAGACGATGAAGAGGATCTCAAGGTCAAATGATATTCGTTGGTCAATGAAGAGGAAAGATGAAATCTTAGCCATGGATCTGTGTAGGTCCCACTTGTTCAACTTATAAGAGGTTAAAGGAGTGGATGTTATTCATCTCATAAGTCAAATGCGTTGAAGCGATCAAAACCATTAGATGTCATAGATCAAGAGTCGTTAGATCTGGGTCTAGAACCACCAGAGAGTTCATCGTCAGAACTTATTGGTTGGGGTGACTCACAACTCCTCAGTAATAGAACCTTGATGACGATGATGATAGGCCCAAGTGATAGGAGTCGTTAATCTCGAATTCCCAATGAGCCAGGTGGAAGGTGTCACGCCAAATTTTAATTTAGTGACATGTCGGATGGCACAAGTGGCAGGGTGTTGTGTGGTCGTGAGATGGATTTGATAACTTAGATCCCAAAAAAATTGAAAGACTGTAAATTTTAATTTAGATCTCGGTTTTGAGCGTGGTTGTAGTATATGGAAAGATATCAGTGCGAATACTCCATCTATGGGGTTTAGATATAGAAAACAACTAAGGTGATGAAGAGGAAATTTAGACACCCCATCATCCCAAGTAAGGGTTAGGGGGTCGGGTGTGTTATATGGCACCTTCCTAGTGATGGTCCCCAGGTAAGTGTGCCCTCATGGTGATGATATTGAGGTATGCATGAAACACTTGGTGATAATACCGAGGTTTCCATGCAAGACTCCACTCCACTAGTCTAAAAGAGGTGTAACTGACTCAAGAATGAAGAGAATGTGGTACCCTCATCTAGGGGAGAATATCTCTAGCCAGAGGCACCCTCAACATAAATTAGTCAACCTAGAAAAAGAAATACTAAGTGAATACAAGGTGACTGTGTAATATCTCCAACAATTTTCCTTCTTTATTTTGTATTTTTCCTTGTGCACATGAGAAGTGTGATTTCCATTCTCACCTCAAATAGAAATTGCAATTTTTTCCTTGGAAACAATAATTAATGGAGTTGTTATTTGTACAACCTCACTCTTTTAGGAAGGGTTAAAAATGGTAGCATTTAAAAACTATCATAAATCCCTCTTGGATTATCCCAACTGAATGAGACTAATTGAATGTAGGAAAATATTTTAGTTTATTATTGGTTCAAATTTAAGCAAAGTTGAATAAAAAAACCTCATATATATAACATATAGAAGGTTGGTTGGTAAAAAAGTCCCCATAAAGGGGCATAAAAAGGTATGTTGACACAAAATTGTCATAATTTTTTATTGGAATGTCGCATTTTGGTGATTCAAAAGGAAATCGAAAAAAATAGAAGAGATTATTTAGGTAAAAATTATTGGGACAATTTGTAGATACCCATTGGGTATCTATCATATTAGAAGTCAAGGGTTTATATAATATCCCAACTGTTTGAGACAACATGTGATGGTAATACCAAGTTTTAGTGGAGTCAATGAAAACATTGATCACTAATAACGGTTCAATATTATGAGGGAAATTTAGTGGTAAACAATATATGGTTATAGGGGCAACAGGTGCGAGGGGATTGCCTTATGACTCCAAAGTATTAGAGGTACTTTCCTTTGCGTGGGGTTCATGACGTGCCTCCATAAACCAAGCGGAGGGCATGCTAGTTTATATGGGACTAAAGCTTATAAAAGAGGAGAATTAGAAGGATATATTATAATAGGGGACTTAGAATTTGTCATGAACAGGATTCAACATCCGCAAAAATGTCACCAACTGAATTTACAAAGAAATTATTAAAGAATCATCCAAGAGGGGGGGGAATTCACTTGCTTCACTTCTTTCATGTATTCACACATATAAACTCTAGGGAAAACACTTTGGAAAAATCAACACAATCCCTCGAGTAGGGGCAACTCAAAGTTAATGATGTTCCTATTGTTCATGTTCTTCCTTAATATGGCTGGATTATTTATTAAAAAAATGGGAAATGTTTTGAATTCATGGATCAAATCCAAGGCATGTTTATTTATTCAAAAACAAGGGTTTTTTTTTGAAACAAGGATTAATGTTAAAGTTGGTTTTAGGGTGTCTAACCCAATAGTCTCGAAGCACATGTTACAACTCAATCTCATGACTCAACAACACTACCCCATCTCATCAATATGTACCACCTGGTACATGTATATTCACTCACTCGTGCGCATTAATATTCCTTATCGGGTGATGATGGTTTTGCAATGTGGTATTTACAGTCTCTCCTTCCCACATCATCTCACACGCAGAGACATCAGGTGGGCGATCAACCTAATTCATGAATCGGTTTGCCTCGCCATGGGATTTAGTCCATGTTCTTTTGTTGGGAATCGTGAATTATCTTTGCACATTCATGCTTCGACTCTCATTTAGAGGGCAAAAGAAATTGTAGCTGGTAAGGTCCTCGACATTTCTGGGAGTGCACCATGGTGTTGTGGTCCAGACCAATGTCGTTTCTCATCCTGTGTGGTTTGAGAATTGAAGGTAGACTTGGGAGGTAGAAATGTGAGATATAATTGTAAAGAGAAAAGATTTCTCAACTTGAGACCAAGTTGGTGGAGTAGAACCAGAAACATGACAAGGAGAATTGCATTATTCTTAGGGATGTGAACAGGCAGAACAAAGAAATTTTGTCCCTTCACCTGGAAAACTAGGAAATTTGACGACAATGGATGCAAAATCAAGCAAATGTGTAATCCCCTACATCTTATCATGGATGTAGGGCTCGGGAAGTGGATCAACAACTTCAGTCCAACACAAAGTAGTCAATGGAGATAAACTAGGATTGGATAGTGGACACTACACTCAAATTAAAATAATCAGTCTTTTATGATATGTAAATTCATCGTTTTGTTGCACTCGTATGTAAGAATATATACCTGGAAAATGGACACTTTGTTATATGTTGATGTAGCATTTTTTGTATGGCCAGGAAAGGAAATCTTTGTTGTTAGACAACTAGCTTTTCTTTTTTAAATCATTGTATCTCTTTGTTGATTCAGCCTTTTCCAAAACACTCTTTTTTAATACAAATTAGTCGTTCTTGTTAGAAAAATAAATAGTATATGGTTATAAGGGTGTCCATTTGCAAGGTAATAGACATGATAGGTTGTATTATCTTGATGAAGACAAATGATTTCACCACACTTTGGAAGAATTTTTGGAATCCGTAAACAAGATCAAGGGAATGTGGCATTAAAACAATCAAAGATGAAGTGAGGGAAGAAAAACAAAACTTTAGAAGAGAGATTTGGAATCGGTGAAATTGAAAAAGGGAAAAGAAGAGATAGTGACTTAGTTCTCCAGGTTGTGATCCCATAATAAAGCAATTATCAAGGAGGTTAAGAACCTAAAGCATGGAAACATAAGAAAATAAAATGAGGAAAATGATGATTCAAAGGAAGAACTCAAAATTAAATATGAAAAAACCAAAGGTTGCATGATAATAAGAAATAGCTTTGAAAATTTCCAAAGGTTAATTGGATTAGTAAGCGATCTCGTGTGAAAATTCACATAGGTCTCAAGATCAAATACCATTGAGTCTCTTGGCATTAACTATAGGTATTTCAACTCGTGGATACCACTGCCCTTTATATAGAAAAGAAAAGAAGAGGGAGGAAATTCGTTAGGGACTAGTAAGATACTGGCGTCCTCGCTTGGAATGCTTAGTACATGGGTGAGTGAGGGGCTATAATTCTTTGGGAAAAAAAACACCAAATACCTCCTTAATGACGTTAAAAATGTTAAAAATATTATATATAAGGCATTGTACTCAAAGATCGTAAATGAAGAGATGACAAAATACTTGAAGAGTAAATTTGCAACAAGATAATTAAGCTTTGAATACTAAAGATGTCAAATTAAGACCACCAATGAGAATCAAAGAAGGATGAATGAAAATGATGGATAACATCACCCTTTAACTTCATAAGGAGAATTGAGATAAGATAAAAGGTTTCCATAAAATATTTAAATAAATTGAGCTTATCTCGAGTACACATAGTTCAGATATATTGTTATTATCTCAAATCCAAGGACAATTAATGTTCAAGCACAAAGACTAAATCATGTCTCACCATGAGAAATGAAGATTGACGATAAGGACATGGAAAATATTAAAGAAAAATATGATATGTAGGACCTTACTGACATCTTCATTACCAAGAAAGTCTACAAGAAGAGCATGAACAACATCCTCGCTTTGAAAGAAGTAGATGTCATAATCAACAACATTCATGGAATGTGGCATCAAGGAACCAATATGCAATAAGATATTATCAAATATCAACAACTAAAACAAATTAGATAAGCCACAAAAATTCATGGAATGACAGGAAAAACTTTGCGACATTAAACAATCAAGGATTGACACAAATAAAAATATAGTATGGATGTATGGATCATAAAAATTGGCAAGAAGAGAACAAAAAACTAAGGAAATGATATCATTTCATTGTAAGGAGAACACCTTCTAGCGGAGGTTTTTACAAAACCTCTCCGAAAAATTTATCCCTTCTTTGTTTATAGCAGAGGCAGTAAACCGAAGGTTTTTGTGGAGGTTAACACCCTGATGCTTAAATGTTCAAAATCATTGTCATAAATTATAATAAAAATAACAAGCAATGATCAAAGCGCACTGGTGTCATTGAATCTTACGACCAGATGCTTATCACTATCGCCAGGCACACCATAGTAGGGTAAATAAAAAAAATACCAACCCAATTTCCATTGTTACACTTCATCCTGTGCTTCCAAACTCTCAAGCAAACACTGATTCTCACTCTCCTTCCAAAGACGCATCATTTTCGATGCTCTACAATGAGTTGCATAACTCCACTAGTAGATTCCACACATTTCCAAATTTTTGAAATTACCATGAATTTTCATTTTCTCTCAATGGTGGAACCATACCTCCTCGGGACATAAGAGTCCAGGTAAATTGTTTATTACCTTCCTATTTTCATTTTCTTACAATTAAAATTTGAATTTAGCTTAAAATTTGGCCCTTTTTTCAATTTTTTTCCAATTATGCACAGTGCACCTGAACGCTTTGGCTCACCCCAAAGCAATGCATCTTGTGCTAAATTCACATCAAGCACTACCTCTGGTGTGTCTAATCTAACTATATGCACAGATGTCGATCAAGGAAGATCACCATGATAAATTTTAAAAAACAAAGCGGCGTGTCTTTTATGACACCCCTCAATTGGTGCATCGTTTGTGACGTCCCGCACCTGATGCATTATAAAGGACAATGCCCGCTAAACAACATGTCAGTGCTCTTGGAACATTGGAGCATCAATTTATTCTATTTAGTTAAGTGCACTACTACATTTACGACTCATAAAATTTAACGTAGCGGTGCAACCATTTTAACCAAATGCAACAGTGTTGTTAACATAATTGCACTAAGACATATATTGACGGACTTGGAATAACATAGTGTCTCGTTGGATACCTCGTTACTAGTTCTTTCTTTATGATTCAAAAAAAACCTCTAAACAAAACATTGGTGCTCCAATAGCATGGTAGCACTGGTGCGTTCATAGTAACACATCACAACGTTTAAGTTGCAATAAAAAAATTTAACCTATCAGTGCCCATAGGTCCAACAAACACACCAGTATTGTAAAGAGAACGATACCGAGCCAAATATTTCACAATCTATCAGTGTGGTGTGTCTTATGGGACACATCTCTAAAACACACTGTGATGCAACAATAAACGAGGAGCACCGGTGTGTAAGTGCTAACAGTGCACACTAGTGTTGTTAAAGGAAAAACACCGTGATAAGTTTTAAAAAATAAACATAGCGGTACGTCTTTTGTGAGGCCCTATCCCTGGTGCATTATGAAAGACAACGAACTTCTGAAAAACATTATCGTGCTCTGGTAGAACTGACACATCGATGCTTTCAGTTTAAGATCATGCATCGATAAGTTTGCGCACCATAAATTTTATCTTAGTTGTGTGTCCTTGTTAACCAAATGCACTGGTGTTGTTAACAGAACCACATAGGGAAAAATATTTAATGACTTGGCATGCCAAGGAATCTCATTGGACGCCCATTACCAGTGCTCTACAAAACCCAATGCACTGCAAGACTAAATTTTGGTTCTCCAATAACACTGTAGCATCGATGCGTTGATATTAACACATTGAACCACTTAATTTGAAATAAAACAATTTAGGTGCCTTTAGGTACAAGAAATGCATTGGTGTTGTAAAGAGCACTGCATCGGGTTGAATATTTCATAATTTAACAGTGTGATGCGTCTTATGGGACGCATCGGTAAAATACGTGGCGGTGCGATAAGAAATGTGGTGCATTGGTGCATGACAATAACAACATCATGTGGTGGTGGTGTTTGTCTAATATAGAGCACAATTGGTGGTGCGTAGTTATTGTTTTAGGCGCACCGATTACTTTTCTACATTTTGTTGCAAACAAAATTTAATTTTAGTTTTTGTTATATACAAGTTATTTATGTATGTGTGTGTTTTATAATTTCAATTCATTTTATCTACATATGTGCCTAAAAATATTTGTATGTGAATCAGAGACAATGATGGTGAGAGGAGGAGCAACAAAAATAGTAGGTCAAAACATACACATTTTTACATGAGTGGGAGGCTAGAGAGAGGGAGAGGGGGTTTTTCATTCACCTTATTTCACAGCAGACATGTGCCCTTTTGATGGATTTTGGCCTCCTCAAGGTTTACGAGGAGGGTAAATCCCTTAGGGGGAACTCTTCATTGTCACAACAATTGATCCATCATTGGGATGATGGTCGACATGCATCAGGGTCGGTCCCAATCTGTGGTATCAACCCATGGAGGAGGATGTTTATTTCATCATTGGTTTGTCTAGGAGGGGGGAGGTTTGGCCCAAGTTCCCTAATCTACCGCCTAGTGTTGTAGAAGATACCTAGTTGGCATATGTACAGAGATATGTTAGTCGAACCATTCTTTCTCCTTCGAGATTCAAAGTTCTTGGTGGTCAAATGAATATGAATTCATTTCATACACAGGAAGTTAGGTGCATGTATCTTATTATCTATACACTGTCACACTCTATCTCTAATGGATAGCGCAATAGTTTACCTATGATGTATTATGTAGATAGTTGTTGATGTTTAGATTGGTCAAAATCCAAACAACAACCTCACGAGGATAAAATCCCCCTTTGTTTTTAAAAAGGTGGTACTCCTTTGTTATTGCTTGAAATAAATTATAATAATACACTCTAAAGTAGAAATATATTCACAGAGAAAAGTTCCTGAGAGAAGGACCAAGAATATTATTAAAAAATGAAATATAATATGTATACAATATTATACATAAATAGGGAAACGATCATATGAAATTAACACATTCTTCACATCCATCACAGTATAAATAATATTTGGTCACAGTCATAATATAGAAAAATATAAGTCCACAATGCAGAGAACTTGAAAAGAGTATATCATTTAAATCTGGAAGAGAATATGATAGGAACACTTCAAAAATATCATACTCAGAAATTCAAAGTCTGAGAAATCATTAGAGTTGCACCTCAAAATAGTTCTCTAGGGAAGTTCAAAAATAAAAGTCTAGTTTTACAATGAAATATAAATTAAAATATAGTGTTCGTCCAAATGGACTGGGATGGGGCTCTTGTGGACCTTTGAAATATAGATATGGACCTGGAAGAAGAAGAGGAAAATGATCATATATCGGTTATGGATTCTCAAGGAATGAAAAGACGCAATTGGATGATGTTTGAACGAGAAGTATGAATGATAGGAAATTATGAAAGGTGATAGCTTTACTTATTGTGATGGAATATCCATTTTTCATTTGTTTGTTGGTGTGTCTTTAATATTCTCCTTCCCTAGAACTAATTGACCAGTTACAACTACGTCTTCTTGATCTGATTCAGCTATTTTAGTTAAGGATTTCTTTAACCAATTCTCGATGTATTCTCTCATTGGTGCCACAGTTATTTCTTTCCTTACTTTAATAATAATGAATTTTCAAGATCTTTGAAATCCGTCAAAAGATGATGAAGGATGTCCTCAATGTCTTCATTTTTATTCACATAACTAACCAACCAACTTTCAACCTTTGTTTCTGAATATTCGGTCAAGTTGTTGAACTTCTCAGCTAATGCAATCTTCAATGTGTCCAACTTTTCCTCCACTTGTTCTTTGGACAAGACTATGGTATTCAAGATTAAGTGTGGGTCCTCCACATCTCTAGTTGACCCAAATAAATCCAATTCAATTAATTTTAAATACAATTATCCTCTTTTCACACTTATAACATCACACTCAACTAGCATTTCCTTTAAATTCTTTATTATCTTTAACCAACATGCCTTGAGTTGTTTTATATGGATTATCGAAGGTAAATCCTCTTCTTTTATCTATAACTCACCAAGACTTGAAACTTTTGCAGCAAAAGTGGAAATGACCCCTTTGTAAAATTCTTCATCATTTTCAAGGTCAACTTGAAGATATTTCCTGAAATTTGTCATTCTTGAGCCTAAGCAAACAATGTTTGTTGTCAATTCACACGTTTCGTGAATCAAATACATTCTCTTTGGAATATTTTCTCCAGCATACCTCATGATGGTAGCAAGTAGACTTGACGTTCCTTTTAGTTTTGAGCTTGATTTTGGTCTTCCCTCAAGACTTCTCAAAGGATGTGTTAGCACCAATTCCTGCAAGCGGGGTGTTTTTCCCTGATTTTAGACCCTTGATGTAAAATGCGAAGAAATGGGGTTTGAAAACCCATCAAATGCGTTCTAGTCCAAGGTCGCAGCCATGAGTGCAATAAGCAGCACACAAAAAATCCATTTCGGGTGGAAAATGCAAACAGGCGAGCGAGTAGTCTGATTTCAATGGAAAAGATCCATCCATAGAGAAAATCGACGGTCATCAGGTTTTCGGGGCTACCAAGTTGCCCGAGATTTATCACAAGAGATAGCACCCATATTTCAAGGTAAATCTAGGCCATCCGATCCAGTTGGGGCAGGTGGCAGCTAATCGGCATTTTAAGAAACAAGGGATCTCCCTTCCACTACAGCTGAAATTGCCAAAATGCGAAATATCGAAGGTACCTTTGAAACTGGGCCCACGGTCCTAGCGTTAGGTCGCATCAAGTGAGCCTGGGAATGGTGGTAGCCCCCTTTTTATGAAAAATCCATCTCGGTCGTCCATCCAAAGATGCGTGGCACAAGATCTAGTCACGTCGGCATTTCGGCATTCGGGTTTTCAAAGGGTAAGGGATCCTTGTCATTTCACATCTCGAAACCTTGAACCCTGAAGTGCCAAGAGCATCTCAGTCGTCCATTCCATAAGGACATGTGGTGCGCGATTAGGCTCTTCGCCTTTTCGCCTATCAGGACTTTGAAACACAAGAAGCAGCTCCTTCATAGCTGCGAGATGCGAAGCATCGAAAGCATTCAGGACTCGGGCCCACATTATCACCGGAAGATCTTAGTCGTCCATCTAAAGGGACACGTGGTGCGTGATTAGGCTCTTCGCCTTTTCGCCCATCGCGACTTTCAAGAGAGAGGATCAACCTCTTCCCAGCCACTAGACGTGAAGTGACGAAGGCGTCCAGGACCCGAGCCCACATTATTGCAGGGATGATCAGGACCGTCCATCCAAAGGGACACATGGCGCGTGATTGGGCTATCTCGCCACCTTGCCTTTCATAGCTTTGAAGCACAAGGAGTAGCCTCCTCCCATCTGTTAGGGTCCTATAATTATAGGCAAGTCGATACTTCGACTGTTGATTTGGCATCTCCCTCGTGATGATGAAAGTCTGGCTCAGGTGATTCCGCTTCCTCCCTCCATTCTTGTCGCTCATTTCTCCATCACCCTGCTGCATCCTTCATACACACGACGCCCACACTCCCTTGTCCTGTTGCCCCAGCGACTACTTTTCCCGCCTCTCCGTCCCTGCATAAATGGACTTAGGATGAACAAAAAGTTTTAATAAAGTTAAGCTAAATTAAATTTGACTAATAAATGACTATTTAATAATTGATTAATTATTAATTAATTGTTAATTAATAAATTATTAAGTTAGTTTAAAAACTTGGTTAGTCATTAGATTAGTTTAAATTAAATGAAACTATTTAATAAAACAAAAATTAAAAATATTTAAAAACAATAAAAAACATTAA
>ML821665.1:46828-81807 GCA_009831015.1 Picea engelmannii
GTCGCTCTGGTTATGTATTGGCATTTGAGACTTCTTACTTTATGGATGTCAGCCTCTTTCCATCTCTTTGTTTACACTGTGTTAGAACAACTTGGAATTGGAGGATCCAGTCGAGTTGCATTGTTATAGGATGATGTAGGTTGGATCATGGTAATAGTCGCAGGGTTTCTAATCAGTTCTTGTGCTTTCTCAACGCTGAATGGCTCAGAATTGGAGGATCCAGTCGAGTCACCTTTCAGTTCCTTGAAACTCGGGGTCAAGAGGATCTTGTCTTCTGAGTTTTTCCTCCTCAAACTGTCGAAGGCCTGATGCCCAAGGCAATCTTGCTCACTCATCTCATTAAGTCTTCCATCTATCCATCTTATACTCAACTTACTGACGGAAGTTGGATCAAGACCTCCCTTGTTTTCTACATACCAGGCCTGGTTTCCTGAGTTAAAGATATACTTTTCTGGGTCTCTATCCATTCCATCACCCCCATTAAATTATTCGTGACATAAAAATGATGGGCGTCGGGCTCTACTCCTGCTACAATCCAGGAGTGACTTCCGACGCCCACATTTCTAACGCCGTTTTCGAGGACGAAGTTGAATATTTTCCCTAGGATTGAACGACATTGAGCCTCTGATTCTGAAGGTGCATCAGGCATCAGATCCCTTAAAGATTTCTATTGTGCACCTGGCGAATCCACTGTGGAAACTCCAAGGTTTCCACATCACTGTTTCTGTGGCGAATCCAAGGTTTCCACATCACTGTTTCAGTTGCGGCTACTTTAGCACGCCCGAAAGCTGACCTAGAGGATCTTTCTCGAGAAGGTTTTAGCAGCTGCTTTCTCAGCCTGAGAAGCTTCCTGGGGTAACAACAACGTAAGATCTGGCCTTTGATGGTGAACAAGGACCAGGCACATTCAAAGCTGTGAATCTTTCACCTGGCGACTCCATGATTCAAGGATCGATTGGTGACTCCACTAACTCGATATGGAAAATATCTTAGCTCAAAGGT
This sequence comes from Picea engelmannii, assembly GCA_009831015.1. NCBI lineage: Eukaryota > Viridiplantae > Streptophyta > Pinopsida > Pinales > Pinaceae > Picea > Picea engelmannii. The sequence continues at coordinate 47,831 of ML821665.1, forward strand.
TGGCTTTCTGTGACCTTTCCCAAATAGTTGGTTTTCCTAATCCACTGCCAGATAGAGATGAATGGGAAGATATCCTCCCTGAATTTCAAGCAAAATTTTTGGAGATACCAGCTGAGCATTTATTGGACTTTCATGAGGTTATTCATCAACTTAATATCATGCATGAAGATGTCCAGATTAAGCTCTTCAGGTATTCATTAAATGGAGTTGCTCTTGATTGGTGTCAATCTCTTCCCACTAAAAGCATCCATTCTTTGATAGATTTTCATACAGCTTTCAATTCGTTTTGTAAAGATTACTATCCAGCTGATTGTTTGTATGAAAACTATTGTGAGGAGTTTTATTTGCTTCATGAAACCTCTGCTGGCCATGTAGACCATGTTTGTGATGAAGTTTATACTGTAGAGGAAAGCATTTTCTATGAAAATATAGAGGTGTTGAATGATATTAATTATGCTAGCCCTAGAACAGAAGCATCTGACGTTATTTCAGATGCACCTATTCTTTTAGATGTTCATAAAGATAAACATGCCTCTTGTGAAAATTATGAGTTTATAGAGCAGATGTGGTCTATAGAAGATGGCTCATCTGGGTATTGGGTTGAAGCAGATGTTTCTAGCCGCCCTGCTTATGATGACGAAGACCTCCCCGTTTTAAAGAAGATATGGTTGTGGAGGAGGATTTTTCTCTTTTCCTTCAAGGGGTTTCTCACGATATATTTTTACCTGGGATTAAAGAGAAAAAAATTATGTATGAACAACCAGAAGCAGCAGATATCACTGTCCCTGAAATGGATATTTTTTACGGGATCACTATTCTGGAGAAGGAACATAGAAATGAAGGTCAGCCCCTTTTTGATGAATATTATAGTGATGATGAGCAACAAGCTTATCCTACATTTGATCACTATGAAGACACTGACCGACATGTCAGCAAGCAGAGCCATCCCATGGTCCCTATTTATGATGAATATGAATCTGAACTGGGGGAGAGCCATCAAGAAGAGGAGAAAGAACCAGAGGAGCAGAATATTTTTTGTCCAGAACCAGTCAGCGAGCAGCCACTGCCTGAGAGCAATGAGCCTACGTCAATTGTCCACCCACCTGTGCTTATCAGAGATATTCAGCCACATGTGAACAACTATGTAGCAGAGGAGGCTACCTGTCGCCAATTTTCTGGAATTGGCCACTCATTCTATGACCCTGTCAGCAAATACATGGGGTGGCATTTCTTTTATGCCTTGGAGCCGCCCACCTTCATATTCACGGCATCCCTTGAAGATGAATCAAAGGATGTAACCATTCTGATGTCCTGGTTACATCGTCTATTATCCATCATCAGCAGATTGAAGGAGCTTCTGTTCTGGAAGTTGCTTGAATGTCTATGGTGGAAGTTTGCTTTCACCTAGCCCCATGTAAAGGAATCTGATAGTTTAGGACTATACCTAAATAAGCTCTTTTGAGCATGTATCTTGTTTTGTTTTGCTTTTACTTTTCGGCCTGTATTTTTAGCAGGGGGTTTTTGAGCTTGACTCCATAGCCCAATAGCCAGGCACTAGGACTGCAAAATGATTTCTTAGAGCATCACAGGGATGACTCTATCCCCCATGGAGCCTAATGTTAGCACCAATTCTTGCAAGCGGGGTGTTTATCCCCGATTTTAGACCCTTGATGTAAAATGCAAAGAAATGGAGTTTGAAAACCCATCAAATGGGTTCTAGTCCAAGGTCACAACCATGAGCGCAATAAGCAGCGCACAAAAAATCCATTTCGGGTGGAAAATGTAAGCAGGCGAGCGAGCAATCTGATTTCAACGGCAAAGATCCATCCATAGAGAAAATCGACGGTCATCGGGTTTTCGGGGCTACCAAGTTGCCCGAGATTTATCACAAGAGATAGCACCCATATTTCAAGGTAAATCTAGGTCGTCTGATCTAGTTGGGGTAGGTGGCAGCCAATCGGCATTTCGGGGATCGACATTTTAAGAAACAAGGGATCTCCCTTCCACTACAGCTAAAATTGCCGAAATGCGAAATGTTGAAGGTACCTTTGAAACTGAGCCCACGGTCCTAGCGCCAGGTCGCGTCAAGTGAGCCTGGGAATGGAGGTAGCCCCCTTTTTATGACAAAGCCATCTCGGTCGTCCATCCAAAGACGCGTGGCGCAAGATCTAGTCACGTTGGCATTTCGGCATTCGGAATTTCAAAGGGTAAGGGCTCCTCATCATTTCACATCTTGAAACCTCGAACCCTGAAGCGTCGAAAGCATCTCAGTCATCCATTCCACAGGGACACGTGGTGCACGATTAGGCTCTTCGCCTTTTCGCCTATCGTGACTTTGAAGCACAAGAAGCAGCTCCTTCATAGCTGCAAGATGTGAAGCACCGAAAGCATTCAAGACTCGAGCCCACAGTATCACAGGAAGATCTCAACCGTCCATCTAAAAGGACACATGGTGCGTGATTAGGCTCTTCGCCTTTTCTCCCATCACGACTTTCAAGAGAGAGGATCAACCTCTTCCCAGCCGTGAGACGCAAAGTGCCGAAGGCGTCCAGGACTCGGGCCCACATTATTGCTGAGATGATCAGGACCGTCCATCCAGAGGGATGTGTAGCACGTGATTGGGCTATCTCACCACCTTGCCTTTCATAGCTTTGAAGCACAACGAGCAGCCTCCTGCCATCCACGAAACGCGAAATGTCGAAAGCGCCTTTGAAGATAGGCACAAGGTCATAGCCTGTGGTCACTTGGGGGTGATAGAAAGAACTGCACAAAGGGCCAAAGTGCTGAGTTGAGCTTCAGAAGGGGGGCACCATGTTCTCTAGGTGTCGGTTCAACTTGACCTCAATCCTAATACCTGTTTGGAATGAATGAAAAAGAGAGGGGGTGGTTGAAACCTCGCCTCACTCATTAATTGCGTTGTATGGAGGTCCCAGCAAGAAGTCTACCCGTGGTGGTCCTCTGTACTGGTTTTCCCACAAAATCCATGCCGATGTCCTCGACTCACCAGGGAAGTCTGCGCACACTAATTCAGCATTTAAGGGCTCAGCTACCCCTTAGCATGAGCCATGCAGAGTTAATATGGAGTATGACAAAGGAGTGCAGGCCAGATTTGATTAAAGAGACGCCCCATCCTGAAAGTCTAGGACGCCTCTGTTGGGCAATTGTTTAGGAGTATATATACTTAGTTTTGATCTTTTTTATAAGGGGGGATGGTTGAGCGAGGCTCCCAATTGTAAAGTTTTGATGAAGCGTTGGTCGCTCTGGTTATGTATTGGTATTTGAGACTTCTTACTTTATGGATGTCAGCCTCTTTCCATCTCTTTGTTTACACTATGTTAGAAAGCTAGAAATTGGAGGATCCAGTCAAGTTGCGTTGTTATAGGATGATGTAGGTTGGATCATTGTAATAGTCGCAGGGTTTCTAATCAATTCTTGTGCTTTCTCAATGTTGAATGGCTCAGAATTGGAGGATCTAGTCGAGTCACCTTTCAGTTCCTTGAAACTCGGGGTCAAGAGGATCTTGTCTTCTGAGTTTTTCCTCCTCAAACTGCCGAAAGTCTGATGCCCGAGGCAGTCTTGCTCACTCATCTCATTAAGTCTTCCATCTATCCATCTTATACTCAACTTATTGACGGAAGTTGGATCAAGACCTCCCTTGTTTTCTACATACCAGGCCCGGTTTCCTGAGTTAAAGCTATACTTTGTTGGGTCTCTATCCATTTGATCACCCCCATTAAATTATTCGTGACATAAAACTGATGGGCGTCGGGCTCTACTCCTGCTGCAATCCAGGAGTGACTTTCGACGCCAACAGGATGTATGGTGGCAATTGGACTGGCGAATAGGGGTGGGGATATTAAAACATTTTCTAATCTTGAATTCTATCCTTTAAAATGGCATTTTGATTCTCTATAACTCCAATTGACATTTTTAGGGCTTCTCATGTGGCTTCATGAATTTCTACAATTTTGGATGGTGGAACTCCATTAAAGTCAAGTTTTGAGTTGCATTTTCTTATTTTTTGCATTGCTTTTCTCAATAACTAATTTTCTTGAGTTTTTGTCAAATGTGGCACTGTGCAGGGTCAGACATTCCTCTTCAAATATGATTGGATATTGGGAGGCCAATTCTATTTCAATTGCTTTGCTCCATGTCTTCCAAGATGATTTCCTCTTCAGGTGTTCCCTCACTTTCCCCCTCTTTATTTGTTCATCTTTTCCTCTTGCTAATGACTGGGAGTTTGTGTGGCTTTTCTATATTTCCCTTATGAGGTTTTCGTTCACCTCCATCATCAGAATTATCCATCAAGTACTTACTTTTCTCTTGAACTGTAGACTAGGGTTTTCCTTTGGATGGGTCATTTTTTTTAGAAACATTAGAAGATCATGGAATCCTCTCATTCGCGACTCTTCCTTGTTGTCTATGTTGATCGATTGTACTAATAATTATTTTTATATCTTCTTGTCTTTTCTCATCAAGTAACACAACAAATATTTTATCGAAAACATAACATGGAAAATATGAGGGTTTCTCACGAGAGCAGTAGAGCCTGATAACACTAAAAATTATCCATGTCTTGAAAACTTCCTTATCTAAGAAGGATGTTGCTTCTAGAGACAATATATATGTACTTGGTCCATGAATAAGCTTTTTAAAAGAATATATGAATGCATTGTTTAATTCTTAGAAGTGGTATGTGGCCTTTTGTTTACAAAGTGAGGGAAACTGCATTTAAACAAGGTTGAGTTTACAATTTACCTGCTTATCCAAAGGAAAGCCTTTGAAGACATGACAATATATAATGGAAAAAATCAAGTATGAGGACGTGTAAAACTTTTTATTCTTTTTGAAATTTTCCAACTGAAACGATAATTCACTGGAAATAATCCTTACCCAGTCAAACATTGCATTTTCATGAATTAAAAAGTACACTATATACAAATTGAGCCTTGGAATAGTAGCCATAGACTCTTGTTCGGCTACTCTAGCAAAAAACCATGACATTTCTCGATATGGATTTTTTAATGAACTCAGTTGAATGTTTGAAAGGTCCTCTGGAAGAATTGTTGGTTCTTCAAGATAATATTGTAGAAGCTCAAATCCTCCATTCTTTGTCTTCAAGAAATATTCAACTTTAGCACTTTTGAAAGTCATTGTCGGCTATGGGATTGTAAGCATCCTCTTAAAAACTGAAGAGGCTAAATAAATAGGTGATTCCCCTTGTAATTGAAAAATTTTCTGATTTTTGTCAAATTTATCAATGAATTATGAAATCAGCTCCTTGAAATCATAGACTTTTGAAATACAGCCCGCCAATGCGATTCTTGATGTCCAAATATTGTTTGAACTCCTCTCTATAAGTGGTAATCAAGATTAATATTTGTATGCCCACGACCACTGAAATCTTTGGTCTTCTCGTCCAAGTAGATTGATAGTGTCTCTGCAGAACTATTCCTTTCTTCAGGTTGTCATACTTAATCAAGGTGACAGATTAATGTACAACTCCTTTCAAAATGTTAATATTGAAATACAAATGTTTATCTTAATACTTGTCAGAGCTCCTGACTCAAGAATTTTTAATGTGAATAAATATTAAAATTAACAAGTTGTCATGATAATATCGCCATTAATAATGTCTTTCAACACTTAACCAATTTTAGTCATTTTCAGAAGATGTGTATTAAATGTACATTGGGGAACGTGACAATACAATACATAGGTTATCATGGGGCGATAGAAAATTAGGATGGCATAACTACGAGTTAATGGAATGGAGGGGTGAGAGAATGGCGGGGGAATGGGATCGCGGGGTAACAAAAAGATAGAGTAACGAGGTTGCGGGATGGCAAGATCACATGATCAATGGAGAAATGATGGTGTAGGGTCGTGGGATGGTGGTGTCATGGGTATGGATGAGACGATCAGGGAAGTACCCTAGACCCATGGTTAATCATTCATTTTTCAAAAAAAATCTAATTATAGGTCCAAGATGTGGGTCGCGAAAGTCAATGGTATATCCTATTGGTCGCAAAAGTTTGAACAAGAATAGGTAAATGTATTACAGACACACAATGACCTCAAAAATTTTCTAAGTATGGGGAATAATTGAAAAGAATATACAAGATAGGTTGCACAAGATTTATCACATTTGAGTATCGACAACAGTTTAATGTAGAGGCCCTGATTGATTAGGTGGTCAAATTTTTTTGAGACAGTTTTGTTTTGCATTGGATAATTGTCACGTCATTTTAAATGGGAGGAGATTCTTCCCATTCACGTCAAATTTATTTACGTTATTTTTTGAGAGGGTTCATGTCACTCGACCATGAGTACCCCACTTTCCTGTTAGGCCTATGTTTGATGTGCATGTGGGGGAAATTGTTTCCCAAGAGGGGCCAATTGGAGTTGTCGTGTACTCTGATAGGTAGGGATGTATGTGATTTTTCAGCTAGAGAGAACAATCATGTTCTCGGTATTGTACAATACACATACATAGGGATGGATTAGATAGGATCCCCAAACATGTTATTTGCAACATCCGAGCCACTAGATCAAAGAGGTAATATTATCGTTATGTTTTAATAAACCTCGTTGCATATTTCTATTTCTTATTTAATGCACATGTAATTTATTGTAACATTTTGTTTCAATTATCTTATTATTATTATCTATTGTTTTGCAGATATTGACACATATGTTGGGGATGATCCTCCCCAATAGGATGAGGAGATGGAGGAGGCAGAGGACCAACCTGTAGTACAAAGACCCTGCATGCCACGCACGCTAGATTGAAGAGTTTGGATAGAGGTGGCAGATTTCCTGTGTGGTGTCATGATTAGTCATGGAGTGGTATTGTAACCAATTAGAGACATATTACAAGTACCATATATGTCTATGATATGGAAAACTCTACCTCATGACATGAAGTTATTGATGCATCATATTTTTGGTGTCGTCAATATCATCGATAGGTTGAGGAATCTTGCTCATGATTCTACTCCATCTGGATCATCACCAGACAGATCCACATCCTATACTCCACCATGTGGTCCTCCTCCTCCTCATGCTTATCCTCCACATGTGTGTGCACCATCCATTGAACTTCCTACTTCCCCTCCACATGTGTTTTCACCATCCACATCCGATCCTCCTCCTCCTCGTCCCCCTCCAAGAGTGTCTACACCATCCATTGATCCTCCTATGCATTCCCCTTCACATGTGTCTTCTCCATCCACATATGATCATCCTCCTCCCCGCCCTCAAGATGTGTTTTCTCCATCCATGTCATATCCTCCACCTCCTCCTCCCCGCCCTCCAGATGTGATTTCTCCATCCATGTCATATCCTCCACCTCCTCCTCCCCGTCCTCCAAATGTGTTTTCTCCATCCATGTCTGATCCTCCTCCTCCTCCTCCACTTGTGTCACCATCCATCGATCATTTTCTTTCTCCGCCACATGTGTAGTCATCCACTGATCATCCTCCTCCTCCCCCTCCACATGTGTCACAAGCTTTTCATGCTTTGGAACTGTGTTCACGTCGATTACTGATACACATGTTGATATTGATAGAGAGACATTTGATAGTGTACTTTTGTCAACATTTCTTTCTGACATAGGTATTGATATACCCTTTACCTCTCCGAGAAGAGACACTAATGCATCTAGCTCTAGTGGTGGACCTATCTAGCAGTGGTACTAATTGACATGTATATTGATTATTTTATATTTGACTTGAGATGTATATATGACATGTTTATTGTAGATTTTGTTGAGATGTGTGTTTGACATGTATATTGCTCATGTATATTATATTTTTCATATAATGTTGTGGTTGTTGTTGTTTGATTTATAAAATGTATTATGAGTATACCAATGATTAACATTATTAAAATAACTATGATTTTTTCATCTATTTTAATGATAAAGTTATAATAGTTGTTCATTAAATTTATAATAGTTATATTTAATAATAAAAATATTTAAAAATTATAATTAATTAAATTTAAATTATTAAATATGAAAATGAATTCATTAATAATAATGAATTTCAATCTTTGTCTTCCATGGTAACAATTTATATCCAAGTTTTTTCTTTACCTCTCCCCCCTATCTCTCCCTAACTCCGCATGTTAATCTCCTAATCATTTTTTAAATAAATCTTTACTTCTGTATTATAAGAATATGTCACCAACTTTGTGATATCTCAACTAATGCTTAGTAATTCAAAGGTTAACATAAACATATGTTAATACAATACAATATAGCCCCGGATGGGGTGACACGTAGGGATAGGGTGCCACGCGGGAGCTAGCCGGGACGTCGCATTAAAACATCAATCGGCCAGCGTCCCCTCAACATTTAAACCCGCCATGGAACAGCGCGATGGAATTAACCCGACGAGGCTTCTCGCTCGCGGGAGACGTACCAGTCAGGCTCGCACCATTCAACCAGCCATTAAAGTCATGGCGGTTCGGCTCGCGTTTATTCTCATTGTTCAGATTGTTGGAGGAGAGAACCAGCCGCTTTGGGCATTTCTAGCTCCAGTAGGACTGCAAACTCGTCGTCGCTTCTCTGTTAATTTGCAGGCACAGGGGCCGCACCTAAGGACTCTTTTTTTGATTGGAAATAGAGCGACCTCTCGGGGGAGCAATTGGGCACCCCACCAGACCTCCACCATGTCGAGACTGTGAGGGAAATCATGGAGGGGAGCGGCATGGTACTCTGCGGCATCTAGGCGACAGCGGAAACAAAAATTCGAAGCAGCTCTAGCCATGGCCACCTGACGGAGGAAAGAGAGGCCACGCATGCCACCCATGGCGTATGTGGTCGAAGAGATTCCAGAAGGGGGCTTACCAGCAAGCATACCAGAACACATGTTGTTTACCGTGCCCGAGAATTGGAACCTGCCCTCGGACTTGGGTCAGGGTAGACAACCCTCGTCTACAGGTGATATGGCAGCTCCCAAAGCCGACTGCACCGAAGCGCCCTCCTCCACCTGCTATATAGAAGAGGAGTTACCCTCTGACTCGTTCAGGGAGGTGATGAGAGCCAATACACCAGTGCATGACTAGGATTCAAATGAAGATCACAACCAGGAGCAGTCGTTCTCAACCAATTGGGACTGCCTCAGCCTTATCTTTGAGATCAGAATCTTACTGGACGACCAGACCTTCCAGCTGACGAGGACTGAATAGTGACTGGATATGTACTTTGCGGCCCACTCTAGGACACATCCGAAGAAACAATGTCCAACTTGCGCTCGTGCATATGCATTCCCAGCTGGATGGAAACTGACAGAGGACCAGCACAAGTGCACAGGCTAGCCGGTCAATGGAGGTTCAGAACTGGTTTTTTGTTTTACTATCTTGTTATCAGTTAGGCTTTGAGCCATCTAGTTTACAGTTTTCTTACTTATAGCTTATGACACTTAGTTGCATTTCCAAGACTATAAGTCATGGTTTCCTTCGGGCAGGACACTGCATGAAAAACTTAGTTATTTTTGTGCCCAAGGTGACATATGGCAAGGGATGCCCAGCTGTCCCGGTTTCCTACCTAGGCGGGACAATTGGCATCCCAAACAGCTTTTTGTATTTTGATTAAAGCAATATAACAGGTCCCACCCCCCTTTTTATTTACAAAAAAAAAATACAATACAATATAAATTTATTATAATAAACAATAAATATGACAATAAAAAAATATCAAAACCACATCTTATGCGTGTACTATTTAATTTATTTTCAATACGGTGTTTGTAAATGGTTGTTAACTTTTCATATCCAAAATTATAAAATGAAGAAGAAAAAAACATAATTGGACATTATAGATACCCATAATAAAATTATACATCCACAATATAAATGTCAAAACAAAGCATTTACACATTAGTCTTCGTTTCCGTCACCCTGATTATTTTCCTCACTTGGCATTATAACATTGTTATTCTCAAAAAGATGTTTAGATCTCGGATCATGTCTCAGTATGAACCACCAATCCCCATCCAACACATTTGGGTAAAAAGATACTTGGTTGCAATGATTTGGGAAAACATAAGGCTCCTTAGTTTCAACCCACATTTTTTTAGAGTTAATACATATTATCCCATTATCACAATCTTCCTTTACATTTCTTCGATTTAAAGTATTCTACCACTTGCAACAAAAAATAACACATTGAAAAGATGAGAAGTCCACTTGCATGATCTCTTTTATCTTTCCATTGTAACCTAACTTCCCCTCTATTAGGTTTTGATTACGAAGGCTAGCACAACTAAATTGGTTGAACTCGACCTCCACTCCACAATCTTGTGTGATGTGTCCATCATCAACATACTCAGTGCGAAAAATTATTTCCATATGCCCACATAGATGGGAACAAATGCACCTATAAAAATTTGAACAAAGGACGGTGTCATATGTCTAACAACCCAAGCAATAATAAAAACATAATACGTGTTACAATTCAAATGTGAAATATTATAAATTGAACTTGATCCCTATGTTTACAGAGTCGTTGCACTCGATCCCTATGTTTGGTGCATATGTATCTTCTCCACGTGGGTTATGACCGAATACCGCATATTTCTCTTATATCTGGTCAACCTCCCAATTATCGGGACATATCTTTGGCATATTTTATTTTAAATGGTCAAGATAAGGCATGCTTCTACCATTCAACTATCTTAATGATTTCCTATCACTATCTCATTTCCTTCTTTTCTCTTCATACAATGTGACCCATGGTCGCGTTGCCTCTACATTGTAGATAACGAATTTATCGATGGCATCAATTTCAAATTCCTTGATGTATACAAGAATTCAAAATGAATAGCATGAGATCAAATATGTATTATCAACTTCAGTGTAAACAATTTCTCTCTACAAATTTGACAAAATACAAGTGACTTACTCTTTATCAAGTGTCTTTTTCCATTTGTTTGGAGTAGCTCCACTTCCCTTTTTTTCTCATAACATTGGTCATCCCAAACCACTACCCTTGGTGTGTTATCAATTTGATTAATGTACTCACTGGAATAATAGAACGACTCATATACTATGTACCTGACTACGATCGAGCCCTCTGGTTTTTTCCTTTGTTGAACAAACCCCTTAAATTTTTCCATGTACCTCTCCAAGAAGAATATCCAACGACATGAGAGCACCCTAACTAATTCAACCTCATCATGTAGGTGAATGAGAAGATGGACTTGCAATTCCATAAAACTCGTGGGAAGTTCCTTCTCAAACATACGAACAATCTCAACTATCTCTCAATGCCACTGTGGAATGTTAGCCATATGAATCTCCTTTGATGTGATCCAACATACAAATGCAGATAATTTTGATATGGCACGTCGCAGGTCCTGGGGAAGTAATGGTTCACATGAGCAAAGGATAATGTCACTACAAAATAAACACACACATCATTAATTGCCACAAAACTGTGAGTGCATAACATATTTTTAGAGACAATATAGAAGAAGAATCGTGTATTCATCATACATGCCCTTAGAAGGTTCAAATGGTTCTATGATTTCAACCCCAATAAATTCCCTTCTACAGTGAAGCAACATCGTAGAGTCGGCCCAAATAAAGAAGGTTCCTTTATACCCAATATTATTGGAATATTCACCAATACTGGGGGGTGTGAATCAGTATTGAGCACTTTTTATCATTTTTAACCTTAAGCACACCATGTAAATATTAACCATTAACAATTCCATCCATCATCAAATAAAACCATACATAGAACACAATGATTTTTACATGGAAACCCAAACATGAGAAAACCACATAATGCTTTTCTTATATCATGTCAAGATTACATTCATAGGAAGCACCAACTTCCAAGATTCTCCAGCACCAAATGGAAGGAGGAACAAACCCTCTAATTTATAGGCACCAACCTAAAGGAATCTCCAACTCCCTAATTTACCAACACCAACTTGAAGGAGGCACCAACCCTTGGCTTTAGCAGCTCTAACTGGAAGGAAGCACCCACTCCCTAAGCATATGTACCAACCTATTGAATGAAGACACCAATATTCTAAACTGAGTACCAACTCAATAAGATATCACCAATCCAATATATTTGTACATAGAGTACTTCTGACTTCACCTGCATGCTTCATTCCACAGACAATCCTTCAAACCCTAGCAAGCCTCATAGCATAATTTCCATATTGTAATCACTGAAGACAACGTCCATTGACGATAACATCCATTCACAACAACATCCACTCACAGAAAAATCATGAAAACATCAAAACTTCATATCATAGCATCACAACCTTCAAATACAATCCCAAAATCATTTCTTAAATCAATATATAAAACTCCTCAGAATTGTACCTCAAATATGCAAACTTGTAATATTCGCCACGAGCTCAATTTTCCATTTCTAATTTTTAAAATTAGACCTCAAATATTAGGATCTATTATCCTTCTAATGCAACAAGTGGAATTCAATTTTGACCAACCAATCTTCATATATAATCGTTTTATCTCAAACACATGTTTGGGACTAGTTTTTGGATTAGTCACAAACCCTAACTTCCAACAAGTATAACTTCGTACCTGTAATGAATCAAGATTCGAAAATTGTACCCAATATTATTCAATATATTCTTTGAAATTCCTCCAATAGTTTCTCCTTAACACATCCCTCCAAAAAAAGTTATATAGTGAAAATGGAAAGATGACTCGTTTTGAAGAAGAAAACCCTAGTTGTAAAAATCTAAACTTCCACTGAGTATAACTCCAAACATGTAATGATTCAAGACCTGAAATTCATATCCAAGATTCTTCACTATCTCTTCTATAATATATCAAAGTTTCACTATCTGGATCATTCTAGAAAAAACATTTATATTAAAAATTCCAAGATGACCTTCAAAGAAAAACCCTAGAACATATCTTCACAAGACTTCATCTTCCTTTGGAATTTTTCCCTTCTTAAGAGAATAACTTAGACTTCTCTTGAACAACAGAAAGACACCCCAATACCTTGATCAAACCTCATACTTTATCTCTTTGTTGGTTGCACTAAAAATGTGAGATTATATCTTGTATTTATAGTATTATGTCCCCAAAAATTAGTTGAGTCGGCCTCAATTTTCTGGTTAGGTTGTCAAACGGAAAAATTCATATATCCTCATTCCTAGGGAGTTAGAGGGAATTACATATACCATTGGAAAGGTATCAGAATAATATTTCCAACCATGTAACTTGGGATTATATTTGAGTTAGTTATGTAGGGTAAACATTCCTTCAAAGATAGGGTATCCAAATTAACCAAAAATAATACTTTCAACAAACTCCATCTTGCAATATTTATCTTGGGCATATGTAGGGTTGTAATATTTATCTTGGACATTTGTAGGGATCCATTTGTGTACAAATAAAAGTGGGCATGTGGAAAAAACCACATGTTATCTCATCATGTGAGTTACATGCTTAAAATCTACGCCATAAGGGGACCACTTTGGAGTTATATACATTTATGTCAAGGCACTTCAAGGCTTCTTCAAGTGGACACATCATTACTGATTCAGGGGATTCTTTAATTTTCTTTGACATTGACTTGTCCTCATGGCTTGAATACTGCATGTTGTATTCTCAAGGCTTCATTAACATGTCTTCAAATCTTCTTCTATTGGATCCATGGCTTCAAGGTTTATTTACTTGGCTTCAATATGGCTTCAAGGTTTCTTCACTTAGCTTCATGGCTTCAATATTCAATCAATATCAAGGCTTCTTTACTTGGATTCATGGCTTCAATGCTTCTCTACATGGATTCATGTATTCATGGCTTCAATACTCAAACAATATCCCTTTTTCATTGCCACATCATCATCATCATTGTTGCATCTGTTGTTCCTGAGTTTATACTTTAAGGCTCTAAAGTATACTCTTAAGGCATCCATAAAAGGTAGAGAGAGCTAAAGAATAAAGTGTCGGTTTTAAAAAGATAAGCTATGGCTGATTTTTTAACTGTCTCTGTTGAGCTTCCCGGTGTTCCTGGATGCTAATATCTCTCTCAATTGCTGCCAATGAATGTTCTAACTGAAAACGGTTGTTTGATGTCTGTAAGATGGTGTTAAATAAATTTAAAGCAATGCATGTTTGATCTGATAGGTTGGGCTCTATAATGGGTTGTCTCATAACGGGTATAGTCATGACGGATAAAGTTTTAAAAGATTAATTTCTTCGTTTTCAAGGTTTGTTATTTCTGTTTTGAAATATGTAAGAAGAACTTCAAAACATTGAATTAATAGTATGACAAAATTAAAGGTCGTTTCTTGTATCTGTGTTAAATTTGAAAGAGAAAATATGCATAAAATGAAAGAAAAACATAGAGTTGTTGAACAATGTGAGGCATCAATTAAAGAGGAATCTCACTTTGTGACAGAAGAAGAAATTAGACAGGAAAAATTTAATGAAGCATATGATATTGAAACCTAAGACATCAGAGGTCTTGTGCCTGTTGATAGTCGATACAGAGGAAAAACTGTAAACGATTAGATGATCAAAATAATTAATCACCACAGTAGGGGTTGTACTAAATTGTAGTTAAGCATTCATCAAAGATATATAAAAAAAACATGAAACAATAGAGGAGCACATAACTCAGACTCGACAAGATCTGGAATCTTCAATCTGCATTCGTATTAATTTTGGCAAATGAAAATAAACTTTCTTGCTTACAATTCGCCCAGAAAAATCCCTCTCTTAGTTTTACGAAAATATATTTATAGAAAGTCACCAATTTTTTACAGTTGGTGATTTTCTAACTTCTAAGGGCTAACAGTTACAAAAAAAATGCAAACTTGAACCGTTTGTGTGGTCATCTTTTATTTCTCTATCATCTTGATAATATGAGCTTTCAAAATGATACTTCATTGTCTTATTGAAGTATCTCCTTCTTTTGATCTGAGACATTCAACACATTTTTCTAGAAATTCTACAAAAGTTCTAGGAGGCTCTGGAAAATCCTTCGCCTCGAATAGATAAAACTTTCTCTGAATTTTTGGAAGTCGGTATTCAATCCCTTTATCATCAAACTTAATTGATTGCAATTTTAAGTTTGGCTTCACCAACCACCTGTCTATTAGGGTAACATCAATTTCTTTTAGTTGTGAAATTTCCATCTGAATTTTGTTCAAGTTCTCTTTGAAATTAAATTGATGTCTTATAATATTAATCTGTCCTAGTAGCCCAGTACAATTGTCTCTTCCAATATCTAATGATCATTTGTCTAGCAAATCAATGATTTCTTCGCAATCATATTTGATTTCCTTGGCCATTCTCTTGTTTTTGGCTATGTTAGCCTCCCATACTTTATGCATGATATCGCCTCTGATCTGCTATGTGACAGATAGCTTTGGAGTTTTTGATACCTCTTCATTTCCTGAAAGTACAACTACATTTTGAAAAGTAGCCCTTGTTGCTTTAGTATCTTTTTCCTTCAAAACAATGTTATCAAAGGATTTTCTTACTTCTTGGAAATAATTTTGAATAACTTCTACTTTGGAAATCAATCTTTGTTGCTCTGCTTCTATCTTTGTATGCACTTCCAATGACTAGACCTGAAGAACCTTTAAATCTATCACCTAAATCTGAATGGAATTCAACCTCTCCTGCAATTCTCTCGCTAATTCTTCCTGTTGAGTTGCCTACCCTTGATTGTTTTTCATTTTCTTATACATCTCATCCAAGCTAGACTTGAGCAGTTGGATTTCATGTTTGTCAACAGTTCTAGCTTGTTCTAGCCCTTTGTTTATCTCTTCTCTGATATTTTTCTCAGTATTTTTTAATTGGCTTTGTAACTGGGCTATCATGTGATTATTCTTCTTCAGCCTTGTTTTCATATTTTCAACTGTGAATAGATTGGTTGTTGCCAAAGCTCCCATAGAGTCCACTACCTCTGTAACGAAATATTCTTCTTCTAAGTTCTGCCCATCTATCAACACTCTGTGTTTCTTTACCATAGTACCTTCTCTCTAATGCATCTCTTTCTTCAACACAACCTTCCTCTTTTTACTGAAAAAGTAATCAGAGGGAGGTATCTCTTCTCTAGAGATAGGAGTAAGGTCACTAGCATATATGACTTCCAGCTAGGGGAGCCCAAAAGTGGACTGCAAAGGAGTCAAGGAAGCAATGGGACTACCCAGCTCTATATATTTTGTTTCCCCTATTGTTTTGGGAATACTAGTATGAAAAGATGATAATGAAGGGGGAATCGATTTACTAGACTCTCAGACCCTTTTTCTATTTCAAATCTTGGGTTCTTTGTTTGTGGAATTTCTACTTTTTGCGAAGACGTTTCAGTCTCCTTTGGATTTTTCTCTGTATTTTATTTATCCTACACCTCTGATCTGAAACCTGGGGGAGTACTTTCTTGTGCTAGAGGAGGTGTTGTCGATTCTCCTTGCAGTACCTTTGGAAAACCACTTCTCCTATGTCTCTGGAAGGTTAGAAAATAGGTTTGTAATTCAAGTGATAATGTTTGAACCTTGTCTAATACCTCCTCATAGGTTATGGCTCCTTTTAACATGTCATCGCAGGGGGATTTTTCATGTTCGTATGCTTTCATGTTGCAGTGAGCAAGGTGATTTCCCACAATTTGATAAGGGTCGTGTTTTATGTGTTTGATATCTAGCAATTTAACCTCTTCTAGTGCAGCAACTTCAACCTTGGAATGACCCAAGTTAAGTAGTGAAAGATTCCCAACCTGTACAGGGAAGACTGGCCAGAACTTCTTCTGAGTTGTTTTCAGTTCTAACTCGATGTCACCTGTTATTATTTGATAGGCCACCTCCCTGCACACCAGTTTGTCAGGAAGGAACTTTGGAAGTGCGTGAAGAGGAATCGAGCATCCAAAAACCATAACATACGATAAACCCTCCTTAATAAACCAATCGGCAATCGCCCTGAGGTTTCCTATGATTGATTCTGAAATACGAGTGGGTGCACAGCCATACAACATCTGGTGCATAGGTATCACTATGAAATGATAGATTTCGTAAAAGGAATCTTTAACATTTTCCTCCCACGGCTTAGAGTGATAAACATGAATGGGTTTAGTACAGGCTGGGTTCCAGCTCCAATTCATCAAGGGTAATGGAGTCACTAAACAGATAGCATCCATAACATATGCAGACATGTAAAAAGCTATGGGTCGGCCTTTGGATTTTTTCATTTGGTACTCTGTAATCTCCTTAGCTAGATTATATGATAAAATCTTACTCCAATTGAAATTGTAACTCTCTTCTACTTCATGTAAAAGAGACACCCATGTTGTAGAGAAATGGGTAGGGATTTTCTTCCTGAAAATTCTACATAGCATCAGAGATACATAAACCATGTACTCATTTAATGGAGCTATGGCATAATTTCCATGGGTATCAGCCCTAAATTTTGCTATAATTCCCCACCAGTCTTTGATTATACCAGGATATGTTTGATCTGACTCTGTTCATTCTTTTCTTTGAAATTCACTTATGAATTCTGCATTATAAATGTATTTAGGATTTGGAGACAGTTTATATATTACTTGGATATGCTCCGGTCTAAACGAGTCGACGACGACTCCTTGGTTTAAAATATTCCTCATCTGCACGTCGATTTTCTCTAAAGCCCAACTGATCATATCATTATATGGCATGAGTCGTGGGCATGTGGCTATATTGTGAAGCTC
Organism: Picea engelmannii; assembly: GCA_009831015.1. Taxonomy (NCBI): domain Eukaryota; kingdom Viridiplantae; phylum Streptophyta; class Pinopsida; order Pinales; family Pinaceae; genus Picea; species Picea engelmannii. The sequence goes on from ML821665.1 coordinate 65,529, forward strand.
AAACTCTGTTATGTCCCGGAGTTTGTTCTCGGAATCATCGGGGAAATTCTTAATTTCATAGTCTAAGGTTTCAAAAAATTTCCTCCAAGATTTGATCGAATCAATAGCATGCGGTGTAGTATCAGATATAACATCTCCCTCCATATTTGAACTTTCACCTACTTCTTCACTTTTCTTAGGTGCCTTTCTAGGTGCCATGATGTTTGTGCTAGGACGAAATCCTGTTGCAAAGAAAAAATGCATAAGTTTTGTTGAATTCAACTTGCTCCTGAGTCTGAAAAATAAGAATGAAATTCGAAATATCAAACCTTTATTAACCTTTAACTCGTCTTACAATGAGCGTATTGATATAGGCGATAAAAATTTAATGTTTTAATGGTGACGATATGCCTGGAGATATGCAATTGTGTTAAAAATATCTCCCTTTTTCCGTTATAGATACTGTCGTATATCGACGATTCAAAACTGGAGCTTCGAAAGGAATGTTTTCAACAATTCCCAAATAATGAAACGTGAAAAGTTGTTTAAACATCATTAATCCTGTTTAAAATTAAGTTAATTAAGTTTAGGCTTTTAATACTTTCATGATTTTGCATTTCGAAGTTTCAAGTATCGTATCCCCAAGAGGTATGACACAAACAAACCCTAAATCACAAAATTGTGATGGGATTAATTAAGGCGTTAACCACTTGTATTAATCTTTTAATTAATCGAGATTAGGGATAAGTTTTTACTTTACAGGAATTCAGGAATCGGGGGTTCGAGGGTCGAGATTTTGATATCATTTTGATACAAGGAATCCCGAATCGCAACTGATTAATGATTTGTTAATTATTTTTAAGAATTTAATTAATCACGATTAGAAGATACTTTGTGTAAAAGCGCATCGGGATTTTATAACACTTTTTAAGTTGTGATGGTCAAAAAGGAGCAATTGAAAAGCTTAGGAAGCTATTAATCGTTTTTATTTTTTAATTATTTCTTTCAAATTAAAGCCTTTTTGGGACTTCGGTACCGGGACTCTGGAGTTGTTAATTGACAATCATACTTCATGGATAGCCGAACCCCAAAACCCGAAAGTTTCGAAAGACTTTTGACTCCTTTTTAGAACTAGGGGCGGCTCCATAACTAGAAAATAATGGAGTTTTAGGTTTATAGAGGAAAAATTAAACTTCGTTTCAATATAGGCTCCATCTAGGGATCTCCTATCCTTGTGGGACGAGAAGAACATGTAGACCAAGTGCCTTCATTGGGTAAATGGAGTCAATAGTTCAACTCTGTGAAAAGTATTAAGAGAAAACTCAACACAGGATTTTAGGACCCTAACATTAACTTTGAAAACTCTTCATAACTAAAACATCCGATGATCTCGAGTTAGGTTCACCATAGATTTCCTTTTCTAAAACTGACCTCAGTATTGTGTAAGATAATCAGAACAAAATTAACCATTCTACCAGGTTTCATTTGATCATGTTCACATCAAGGTAAAGTAATTCCAATATGTCAAATTAGGGGATCCCATAAGCTTATAATGTAAATCCAGCTGAAAGAAGAAAATTTACCAGAGCCTCTTGTAATTCATGTATAACAGCCTTATCAAATATATAGATATTGCTTCACTGCCAGCGAGCCTATTCAATACCCCGATGAAGTTATCAGACTTCCCACATTGAATTTCCTTTCACCACTTCATTGTTTTCTAGCATTTAAATGCTGAGATGAGGGCAATCAATATTATGAATTTCCTATCTTCATCTCTTTGGACTAGATGGGGGAAATCAATAATAAATTTCCTTTCACCATCTATTTGTATATACTTTTTAATATGAAGTGGGGGAAATCAATCAGTATGTAATATTCTCGGGAAAATATCTTCTTTTTTTCTTTTTCTTTTTTAAATTTAACAACAGAGGTCTGTCAACTCACTTTAATAGCTCTGGGCTAGTCTTTTTTCTGGCCTTCAAAGATCATTGGATTTAGGGAAATTCTTGGGGGAATTCTTAATTATATCTTTTAGGGACATTCCTTGAGTGAAAACAATCAGCTTATTCCTATAAGAATGACTAATGAAGTTAGGATTAGCCCAGACATACTTTCGGTTCAGCTAAAGTTGGGAGAACTGTAAACTTTACCTATTCTCATTTTGAAGATTTGTTTGTGAGTTTCCATAGCTATGGTGAGCCCTTTCTTTTTTCAAAATAATTACAGGAAAACATCGAGGATCAGACAAAAAGAAATCTTTATCGCAGTTAAGGGAAAGGTAAGGGCTTCAGATATTAGGTTGCACATATCACTGTTCTTAATGTTTTTCTTAGTTAACTTTTATAACATTTCCTTAAGCCCCCTTTTAATTTCTTTGTTTGAAAATTTCAGTGGTAATATTAGAAACAATGGAATTACTGATTTACTCATTTGTATCTCTTAGGACATTCTAACCTGAATTTTCAGAACAAAATTTCATACCTTGGTAGCTCTTTGTATTGCCAGCCAAAAAGATTGTTTGTTTATTACCTTTTTTTTTTGGGAAGGTATTTTACATGAATATCCGTGCATGTCACCTTTTTAACATATCTAGTCTCTTGGTTCGTCAGAAACTTTCCTGTGAATAAGATAACATCATAATTGTCAGGAAATCTTAAAAATCAGAATTTTTTATTTTTTTTTATTTTTTATTTTTTTTTATATAATCTAGAGCCAAAATAGAAACTTACCGAAGGAAATGTAACTATAAAGAAAGAATGAAAACAAACCGGTATGTACAATGAGAGTTCCGAAACACATTATTGCATGAAGTGTTTAAGGTATCGCCCATTGATAAGGGTGTTAAGAATGTTTCCATCGAGATTTTCTAATAAAAAAACATTTTTTCCCTCAGAAGTTGAAATCTTACACGGGTCGGACCAGATCGGATCAAACTTACCATGTTTACCAGCGTCTTCTTTCTTGGCTTCCCATTTTAGGACCAGATCGCCAGGGATGAATTCTCTATCTTTAGATTTTTTATCGAATAAGGCTTTCATATTATCTTGATACCTCTGCAACCTTTCATCTACTTCGGCCCTATTTTGTTGAACTTCAATTATTGATTTATCCTCCTAGTAACATCGTTGGGCTCTTCATTTGAATCTTGCCAGAGTTTCATTATTGGAAGTGCAAGATTTATTGGTAAAATCACATCAGTACCATATACCATCTTAAATGGAGACATCCCAATTGATCTTTTGGTACCTATCCTGTTATCCCATAAAGCATATTTTAAATGGACATGCCATGCTTTCTTGTTTTCAGTCAAAACCTTTTTAATTATAGTAATCATACTTTTATTAGACGACTCAGTTAGACCATTACCCTGCGGATAGTAAGCCATGGAGTTTCCTAACACGATATTATATTTTTGGCAAAATCTTATCATGGCCATGGACTTAAAAGCTTGCACATTATCAGTGACTATCTTTCGAGGACAACCAAATCTAAATAGAATGTTTTCCTCTAGAAAATTGATTACTACCGAGTCAGTTGCATTTCTTGTGGGAATAGCTTCCACCCATTTAGTGAAATAGTTTGTATCAGTTAGAATCCACTTGTGTTGAGCACTGGAGTGTGGGTGAATCTCTCCAATGAAATCAAGACGCCATTGTTGAAATGGAGCTTCGGTTTTAACTGGAACTAAAGGTAAAGCTGGAACTTTCTGCTTGTCTGTAAACAACTGGAAAGGAATGCAAGTTCGGACTTTAGTGTTTACCTTTGTGAATAATTTGGGCCAGTAATACTCGGCTCTTAAGATTTTATAAGCCGTTGCTCGCCAAGCATGGTGTCCTCCACACACTCCCACGTGGAATTATTTTATAACCCTTTCTGTTTCAGTCTCAACTAAGCAGCTCAGTCGGAAACCCAGGGGATCTTTCCAATATAATTTATCGTCTATGATACAATATTTTACAGCATGTAACTTCAGTGTCCTAGCCTTAGATGGGGCTAGCTCACTGGGACATTGAAGGGTCGGTAAATAAGAAACAATATCATGATACCAGACTGAAGAAGAGAACTTGTCTTGAATCTCAGTTGTGGGTGCAATGACATCAAGCTCATCTATCTCTAAAAATCCCTCATTCTCTTGTAGTTGATTTATTCCAAGTGCTTTCAAATTTGATTCGGCTAGCAATTTGGCCAAGCCCTGACCTTTAATAAGTTTAGTTGGTTTGACTTCCAGGTCAAACTCCTGAATTTTAGCTAACCATCTGCCTCTCCTTCTGTCACTATCCAACTGAACCAGTATATCCTTTACAGAACTTGAAGGCACGTAAGCAATGTTCTTTGAGTGCAATACGTAAGTTCTGAAAGCCTTGAGAGATTTCACCATTGCATAAGCTTGTTTTTCCAATATGTCATATTTCAACTCAGCGTCTCTAATACTTTTGCTAAAAAATGCAATAGGTCGCTCAAAACCTTCCTCATTTTTCCGTAACAATACAGCTGCGATAGTGTGTTCAGAGGCAAAAGAAAAAATCAGAAACTCCTTTATGTAATCTGGGCTTGTCAGGACTAGTGCTTCACTTATTAATATTTTGATACGTTGAAATGATGCTTTGGCTTCATTTGTCCACTTCACCTCATTGTTCTTCTTAAGCATATCTGTAATCAGTTTTACGATTTCGGCAAAGTTAGGGATGAATCTCCTCAAGAAATTTATTTTTCCTAAAAAAGACTGAATTTCTTTTACATTTCTAGGAATATTTATAGTATCTATCGCCTCAACCCTTTTGGGATCGATTTTGATTCAGTCTCTAGACACTATATGACCCAAGAGTTTACCTTCTTGCATTGTGAAATGGGATTTCTTGGGATTTAGTGACAAACCAAATTTGTGACATTTCTCGAAAGTTTGTTTGAGGTATGTTAGATGTTCTGCATTAGATTTAGAAAAAAACAGTTAGGTCATCTAGATAGATAACAAAAAACTTATCTCTTTTTCCCATGAAAGCGATCTCCATAGCTCTTTGGAAATTTTCCCCTACATTCATTAAACCAAAAGGCATTGTTTCATACATAAAGGTACCCCAAGGGGTAGTGAATGCAGTTTTTTCTTTATCATCTTGATGTACTACAATTTGATTGTAGCTTGAAAAACCATCAATCATGGACATTTTGTTAGCTCCAACTACTTTTTCTAAAACATGATCCATCTTAGGTAATGGATAATTGTCCTTAAGTGATGATTGGCTCAAGTTTCTATAATCTACACACAATCTGATTTCATCGTTTTTATTTCTTACTGGGACTAAATTGGCTACCCACTCAGAGTATCTCAGTGGGACAATGATTTTGGAATCCAGGAATTTTTTGACTTCTTTTTCTATCACCGGTAGTAACATAGGGTTAATCTGTCTGAGTTTCTGCCTAAAAGGTTTGACACCTTGTTTCAGAGGAATTTTATGCTCCATTATAGTAGTGTCATAAGTTCTCAATTCATCATAAGACCAAGCAACAATGTCTTTATATTGTCTAAGCAACTCGGCATACTTACTTTTTATTTTAGGATAAAGGTATCTTGATAATTTCACCAACCTAGGATTTTCTTTGGCACCTATATCACAATCCTCAACCTCCTCTGGTTGAGGCTATAAACTGGACTTCAAAGGGATGCCATCATAATTAAATAACCTTTCTAAGGGAATCGGGCCCTTGGGGATCTGATTATTTTTCAAAATAATCATACGGTGTTTAGCGATTTTATCTTGGAACTCTTGGGGGTCTTCCCCTTTCTGCATGATCTAAATGGGGTCATTCTGGTTTTCTTGGTCGGCATGCGTTTCGGAAAACTCGTCTACCGTTTCTAAAAAAAATCGGAGTTGTTCATCGTCCTCAAAAACTTTCCAATGTTGTATGTTATTCGGTATAGAAGGCCTATGTCTCATTTGTATATGGTATTTTAGTTTGAAAGTAGTGGGAGGTGTGAATGTTGAAGCTGCTTTGGCTAATGCATCTGCCTGTTGATTTTCTGCTCTTGGAATGTAATGAATATTGACAGAGGAGAAAAAAAATTCAATCAGATCCCAAATGAAATTTCTGTAAGACCTTAACTTTGGGTGTTTGGCCTGGTACTGACAATTTACCTGTTTCACAATTAACTCTGCATCGCCAAAGACTTCCAAGTTTTTAATTTTCATTCTCCTGGCAGCTTCTAATCCTAACACTAAGGCTTCATATTCGCATACATTATTAGTGTGGTCAATGTTCCATTGTAACCTATAAGAGAAAGGGCTAACGAACTTGTCATCAGGTGCCACAAAAAACACTCCAGCCCCTACTCCAAAATAAGAAGAAGCACCATCAAAAAAAAAAATCCAAACATCAGTGCTATATACATCTTCTTTTATTTGTTCTTTTTCTTTTTTCTTTTTTGTACAACTCTCATTCATACATACAGCAATGTCATCATCAATAGATAAAATACAATTGCCTAAATCTTGATCATCAATATAAACAGGATAGTTATTTGGGTTAAGTGGGTCACTTACCATAAATGCCAACCTGGTTTCTCTGTACAAGCACGTGAATTGTCCTCCAAAAACTGGAATCGTGGCATACGTCATGTCTAGTTGGAGGGATCCTCCAAGTTTGGCACCCCAGGACCTGGACAAGAGCATGCCATACTTCGGGGGTATATCAGCGACAACCACATCCATTAGAACACTTTTCGCAGGTATCTGTGCAAGATTAACAACTATGCCTTTTATCATACCTATACACTTAACTTTTCTTGAATCAAATGAATATAAATCTCTGTAAGGTTTGGTGACTTCAAGACCAAGTCTATCCATAATGGAATTAGGCATTACATTGTGAGAGGCTCCAGAATCTAACATGCAATTATGGAGCAGGTGATCGTACATAGTCAATGTGATATAGAAAGGGGAAACGGTGTCTCTGGCACCTTCAAAATGTGGGCCGAAAATTATGCTAGGCTTGTCATCTTCTAAATTTATAACATTGGTCTGACTTTCATTTTCTGAAAATATAATTATTTTAGCAATTTGTTTTCTGTATATTGGGTTTTTTGCCAGTTCGACAAGAGGTGTAGGGATTTTTATTTTATTGATTTCATTTTCTAGATTAAAACTTCCTATTGTTTGTCGATATCTATGGTTTGGGTTTCTAGTCCTTTCTTTTCAGCTTTCTTTTGTTGTGAGGTTTTTGTTTCAGTTATAGGAATCTCTACTTTCTGTGTGTTTACGGTTGGTGTGTCCACTAACTTTGCCTTGGTATGCTGTGTGTCAGCGGTCTTAGTTTTTACAGTCTGCTTTTGAGTGGTTTTTTAAACTGCCTTGTCTGTTTCGCCCCTCGGCAGGATCTTTTTCACTAGGGCAGTTGTGAAACTCCTGTTTCTAGGCCTTAGATTGTACTTCTGGTGGAGTTCGGCCATTATATCATCTGTGATTCCTTGATAGGTTGAATCTTTCGTAATACTGTTGTTCTTGTTATTCCCGGATCTATGTTATGTGTTTAAAGATTTTTCATAATCTTGTCTCGTTAGATAAGGTTGTAGACAGTCATCACCAAGATTATTTATATCTTTTTCTAACTCCTCAAAATCTTCCACATCTTCTCCTCCTATAAATTTTTCGCTTTTAAAGGGGGCCTGGATTTTTTGATCCTCATTCTTAATTTGTCTTAGTTGATTTTAAGGGTTAGGATTTCTTCTGAAATCGTTTCTAGGAAAATTCTCATTCTTTACTTGATCTAGTTCCATTCTTGAGATTTTATTTGACAGCGCTTTGATTATTCTCGCCATATCATCCATTTTGTCTTCTGAATATCCTCTTGATCCAAAGGGTCCCCCTTGTTCTTTGTACCTTTTGGTTTCTTTGTTTCCAGTTTCCAATTTGCTTTCCTGATGCCATCGTGTTTGATTCAATTTCATAAGCATCATCTTGCATTTTAGTGAGGTCTACTGATCTCCTCTCCCTCAATAACAGGGCGAAATTAAGGTCAAAAGCTCCAGCGAAAGTTACTATCATTGCAGGTTGGGAAGGTTTGACTTCAGATGGAATTTTATTATACAATTTATTAAACCTTTGGGTAAACTCAAGAACTGATTCAGAGTTTTTATTTCTCAAAGCCCCAAATTCATTTAGATAATAGAGATGGTCTTTCCTTTCTCCCCACTGTCTAATGAAATCATTTTCGAGTTCATCGTATGACCGTATAGGTCTTGCTGCTAGACCTTGGAACCAAGTTCTCACCTGTCCTTCAAAATTCTGAACCAAGAGTCTCGAGTAAACATCTTCATGTTCAAGTCCAAGGATGTTAGCAAATTGGTCAAAGAAATTGATGTGTTCAGCGGTAGTTAAATCACCTTCTCCTGTGAATTTCGGCAGATTTTTCATGTAGTTTTCAGGTAAGTCATGGAGATGGATTAGGAGGACCAAAGGAGCATATCTGGCAGTCACTTTTGCAAAGATTTGAGGGAGTGGTACTTGGCCACCTATTCCTCCTCCTCCAGCACCACCTCCATCCCCACCTCCTCCAGTTGCAGTCATTGATGATTTAGAGGTTGAAACTTGGGAATTATAAGGAAGAGTTTTAAAGAGGTGTGGTAACCTTTTGATTATGCTTGAATAGGGCAGAAGGGTTTCAAGAGATTGGTTATCAAGGGACAGGAAACTTGAGAAGGAAGAATTAGGAAAATGTGGATTGGTCTCTTCAGACTCACAGGGTGAATATGTAGGAGAATCAACAGGGGTCGAGTCAAGATATATAGGATAATCATCAGAGTTCTGAGAGATAGGAAAAGGAACTTCGAGAAGTGAATAGGTGTCAATTGAAGCGGGAAGTGAGACGGATATTTTACCTCTATTGGTGAAAGAAACAGTTGAGAAAGTCTCAGTTTTAAAATCAGGTGTGACCAAACTAGGCTCTAGGTTTTCAATCCCATCGACAAATAGTTCCCCACAAAGAGGTGGGGTATTTGACCCTTCAAGTAGATCCTTAGTGTTCGACTGTGTAAATTCAAGTTGATAAATTTTATTTGTCAATGAAGCAATCTGTTTAAGGTATCTTCTTGATTTTAAAAAAAAAAATGGGTCAGGAACAGGTGAAGTCTGTTTGTTGTCTGGATTCTTCCTGGTGTTCTTTCGGTTAAAAGCCAGTTTATTTATCGTGGATTCGGAAAGTGAAATATGAAGGTAGCCTTATAGGGTTTTCAATCTTTGTTCACTATCAAAGAAATAAACTGTCAATGTCGTTCTTCCTAGGGAAAAAGATTGGTTTCTTCGTTCCCCAGCAACGGCGCCAAAAAGATGTTGTTCCTGAGTTTATACTTTAAGGCTCTAAATTATACTATCAAGGCATCTGTAAAAGGCAGAGAGAGTTAAGGAATAAAGTGTTGGTTTTAAAAAGATAATCTATGGCTGATTTCTTAATTGTCTCTGTCGAGATTCCCAGTGTTCCTGGATGCTAATATCTCTCTCAATTGGTGCCCATGAACATTCTAACTCAAACCGGTTGTTTGTTGTCTGTAAGATGGTGTTAAATAAATTTAAAGCAATGCTTGTTTGATCTAATAGGTCGGACTCTATATTGGGTTGTCTCGTAACGGGTACAGTCATGAGGGATAAAGTTTTAAAAGATCAATTTCTTCATTTTCAAGGTTTGTTATTTCTATTTTGAAATATGTAAGAAGAACTTCAAAACATTGAATTAATAGTATGACAAAATTAAAGGTCGTTTCTTGTATCTGAGTTAAATTTGAAAGAGAAAATATGCATGAAATGAAAGAAAAACATAGAGTTGTTGAACAATGTGAGGCATCAATTAAAGAGCAATCTCACTTTGTGACAGAAGAATAAATTAGTCAGGAAAACTTTAATGAAGCATATGATATTGAAACCTAAGACGTTCATAGGTCTTGTACCTGCTGATAGTCGATACAGAGGAAAAATTGTAAACGATTAGATGACCAAAATAATTACTCACCACAGTAGGGGTAGTACTAAATTGTAGTTAAGCATTCATCAAAGATATATAAGAAAAACATGAAACAATAGAGGAACACATAACTCAGACTCGACAAGACCTGGAATCTTCAATCTGCGTTCGTATTAATTCTGGAAAATGAAAATAAACTTTCTTACTTACAATCTACCTAGAAAAAGCCCTCTCTTGGTATTATCAAAATATATTTATACAAAGTCACCAATTTTTTATGGTTGGTGATTTTCTAACTTCTAGGGGCTAATGGTTACAAAAAAAATGCAAACTTGAACCGTTTGCATGGTCATCTTTTATTTCTCTATCATCTCATTAATATGAGTTTTCAAAATGATACTTCATTGTTTTATTGAAGTATCGCCTTCTTTTGATCCAAGACATTCAACACATTTTTCTAGAAAGTGTACAAAAGTTATAGGAGGCTATGGAAAATCCTTCGCCTCAAATAGATAAAACTTTCTCTGAATTTTCAGAAGTTGGTCTTCAATCCCTTTATCAGCAAACTTAATTGATTGCAATTTTAAGTTTGGCTTCACCAACCACCTGTCTGTTAGGGTAACATCAATTTCTTTTAGTTGTGAAATTTCCATCTGAATTTCGTTCAAGTTCTTTTTGAAATTCAATTGATGTCTTATAATATAAATATGTCCTAGTAGCCTAGCAGAATTGTCTCTTCTAATATCTAATGATCCTTTGTCTAGAAAATCAAAAATTTCTTCGCAATCATCTTTGATTTCCTTGGCCATTCTCTTGTTTTCGGCTATGTTGGCCTCCCATACTTTAAGCATGATATTGCCTATGATCTGCTATGTGACAGATAGCTTTGGAGTTTTTGATACCTCTTTGTTTCCTAAAAGTACAACTTCTTTTTGAAAAGTAGTCCTTCCTGCTTTAGTATCTTTTTCCTTCAAAACAATGTTATCAAAGGATTTACTTACTTCTTGGAAATAATTATGAATAACTTCTACTTTGGAAATCAATATCTGTTTCTCTACTTCTATCTTCGTATGCACTTCTGATGATTGGACCTGAAGAACCTTTAAATATATCACCTGATTCTGAATGGAATTCAACCTCTCCTGCAATTCTCTTGCTAATTCTTCCTGTTGGGTTGCCTTCCCTTGACTATTTTGCATTTTCTTATACATCTCATCCAAGATATACTTGAGCAGTTGGATTTTCTATTTGTCAACGGCTCTAGCTTGTTCTAGCCCTTTGTTTATCTTTTCTTTGATATTTTGCTCAGTATTTTTTAATTGGCTTTGCTCATGTGATTATTCTACTTCAGCCTTGTTTTCATATTGTCAACTGTGAATATATTGGTTGTTGCCAAAGCTCCCATAGAGCCCGCTACCTCTGTAGTGAAATATTTTTCTTCTAAGTTCTGCCCATCTATCAACACTCTGTGTTTCTTTACCATAGTACCTTCTCTCTGATGCATCTCCTACTTCAACATAGCCTTCCTCTTTTTACTTAAAAAGTAGTCAGAGGGAGGTATCTCTTCTCTAGAGATAGGAGTAAGGTCACTAGCATATATGACTTTCAGCTGGGGGAGCCCAAAAGTGGACTGTAAAGGAGTCAAGGAAGTAATGGGACTACCCATCTCTGTAGATTTTGTTTCCCTTGTTGTTTTGGGAATATCAGTATGAAAATTTGATGATGAAGAGGGAATCGATTTACTGGACTTGGGAGGTGTCTAGAACCCTTTTTCTGTTTCGGATCCTGGGTTCTTTGTCTGTGGAGCTTCTGCTTTTTGTGAAGACATTTCAGTCTCCTTTGGATTTTTCTCTGTATTTTCTTTATCCTACACCTCTGATCCGAAACTTGGGGGAGTAATTTCTTGTGCTGAAGGAGGGGTTGTTGATTCTCCCTGCAATAACTTTGGAAAACCACTTCACCTATGTCTCTGGAAGGTTAGAAAATTGGTCTGCTAGTTGGGTGATAATGTCTGAACCTTGTCTAATACCTCCTCATAGGTTCTGGCTACTTTGAACATGTCATTGCAGGGGGATTTTTCATGTTCGTACGCTTTCATGTTGCAATGAGCAAGGTGATTTCCCACAATTTGATAAGGGTCGTGTTTTCTGTGTTCGAGATCTAGCAATTTAACCTCTTCTAGTGCAGAAACTTCAACCTTGGAATGACCCAAGTTAAGTAGTGAAAACCTCCCAACCTATACAAGGAAGACTAGCCAGAACTTCTTTTGAGTTGTTTTTCAGTTCTACTCCAATGTCGCCTGTTATTATTTGATAGGCCACCTCCTTGCACACTAGTCTGTCAGGAAAGAACTTTGGAAGTGAGTGAGGAGGAATCGAGCATCTGAAAACCCTGACATAGGGGAAACGCTCCTCAATAAACCAATCAACAATCACCTTGAGGTTTCCTATGATTGATTCTGAAATACGAGGGGGTTCATAGCCATACAACATCTGGTGCACAGGTATCACTACGAAATGACAGATTTCATAAAAGGAATCTTTAATGTTTTCCTCCCATAGCTTAGAGTGATAAACATGAATGGGTTCAGTACAGGCTGGGTTCCAGCTCCAGTTCATCAAGGGGAATGGAGTCACGAAAAAGATAGCATCCATAATGTATGCAGACATGTAAAAAGATACGGGTCGGCCTTTGGATTTTTTCGTTTGGTACTCTGTAATCTCCTTAGCTAGATTATCTGATAAAATCTTGCTCCAATTGAAACTGTAACCCTCGGCTACTTCATGTAAAAGCGGCACCCATGTTGTAGGGAAATGGGTAGGGATTTTATTCCTAAAAATTCTACATAGCATCAGAGCTACATAAACCATGTACTCATTTAATGGAGTCGTGGCATAATTTCCATGGGTATCAGCCCTAAATTTTGCTGGATGTCCCCACCAGTCTTTGATTATACCAGGATATGTTTGATCTGACTCTGTGCATTCTTTTCTTTGAAATTCACTTACGAATTCTGCATTATAAATGTATTTAGGATTTGGAGACAGATTATACATTACTTAAATATGCTCTTGTCTAAACGAGCCGACGACGACCCCTTAGCTATTTAAAATACTCTTCGTCTGCACATCGGTTTTCTCTAAATCCCAACTGATCATATCATTGTATGGCATGAGTCGTGGGCGTGTGGCTATCTTATGAAGCTCAGAATCTGCTATGTCCCGGATTTTGTTCTCGGAATCATCGGGAAATTCTTAATTTCATAGTCTAAGATTTCAAAATTTTGCCTCCAGGATTTGATCGAATCAATAGCATGCAGTGTAGTATCAGATATAACATCTCCCTCTGTATTTGAGCTTTCACCTGCTTCTTCACTTTTATTAGGTGCCTTTCTTTGGTGCCATGATGTTTATGCTAGGATGAAAGCCTGTTGTAGAGAAAAAAAGCGTAATTTTTTATAAATGCAACTCGCTCCTGAGTCTGAAAAATAAGAATGAAAATCGAAATATCAAACCTTTATTAACCTTTAACTCATCTTACAATGAGCGTACCGATACAGGCGATAAAAATTTAATGTTTTAATGGGGAAGATACGCTTGAAGATACGCAATTGTGTTAAAAATATCTCCCTTTATCTGTTATAGATATTGTCGTATATCGGTGATTCAAAACTAGAGCTTCGAAAGGAATGTTTTCAACAATTCCCGAATAACGAAACGCGAAAAGTCGTTTAAACATCATTAATCTTGTTTAAAATTAAGTTAATTAAGTTTAGGCTTTTAATACTTTCGCAATTTCACATTTTGGAGTTTCAAGTATCATATCTGCAAGAGGTATGACACAAACAAACCCTGAATCGCGAAATTGCGATGGGATTAATTAAGGTGCTAACCACTTGTATTAATCTTTTAATTGATTAAGATCAGGGATACGTTTTTACTTTATGGGAATCTGGGAATCGGGGGTTCGAGGGTCGAGATTTTAATATCATTTTGATACAAGGAATCCTGAATCGTGACTGATTAATGATTTGTTAATTATTTTTAAGAATTTGATTAATCGCGATTAAAATATACTTTGTGAAAAAGCGCGTCAGTATTTTATAATACTTTTTAAGTTGTGATGGTCGAAAAGGAGCAATTGAAAAGCTTAGGATGCTATTAATTGTTTTTGTTTTTTAATTATTTCTTTCAAATTAAATCCTTTTCGGGACTTCGGTACCGAGACTCTGGAGTTGTTAATTGACAATCATACTTCGTGGATAGTCGAACCCCAAAACCTGAAAGTTTCGAAAGACTATTGACTCCTTTTTAGATCAAGGGGCGGCTCCATAACTAGAAAATAATGGAGTTTTAGGTTTAGTGAGAAAAAATTAAACTTTGTTTCAACAACATCCTTATCATTACTACCACATCGTCATCATCACTACCACTTTGAAATCAATGATAACATTTCTTAACAATATCCTCCTTTTTCATTGATGGAAACACCTTTTGCCTTTTACAGTGATTCATGATCACTCTATCCATCACCATTATCACTCTATCTATCACTTTGTTTCTCTCCCCCTTTGACATCAATGGCAAAGGGATCATTTTTTCTTATCATGTGACTCCCCCTATCACCAACATTTTGTTTCTCTCCCCTTTGACATCCAGGATAAAGAGTTTCTCCCCCTTTGGAATTTGATGATTCTCTTTCTTATTTTGTTGTTCCTCTTGTCTTCATCCTTTCTTTAACTGTGATTTAACTCATTTTTTTTCTCCCTATATCATCAATGGTTCCTTCTTTTGACTGTAATGCTATCTTTGTGAGCATATTTCCTTTTCAACAATAGTCCCCCTTTGATTGTGTTGACTCCTCGTTAGACTGGCCCATTTCTTGAAGCTTTCTGAAGTGGCTCCCCTTGTATTTTTGTATGATTTACCAAGCCATTTTCTTCTACTCTGTACAATCCTTTGTTGTCCTTTCTTTGGTCTTCCTTGCCTACTAATTAGACTCCCCCTCAACATTATCCATGATATTGGGAGTCTCTATGCCAAATTATTTATAATAATGTATAATGTTGCTCTATTGCATGTTCATCATTTGTAATCCTAACATATTCCTCTTTACTTGAATATTTATCATTGTTACTCATCTCTACAACTCTTGTGGATATGTCCTCTACGAATTCTCCATTGACCTACTCTTCTTGTTTTTGTTTTCTTCTCCAAACCTGCTTATATTTGATATGAGCATTTTATTTCATGGAAGACTCCATCATGCTTCTACAGTCTCGAGCTATGTGTCCATAGTTGTGGAATTTGTAACATTCAACATTATCATATATACCTCTAGTCCTTACTTGAGTATTTCTTGCATAAGCTCTACAATCTATAGCCTTATGTCTAAAATCGTTGCAAGAAAAACAATAACCAAGAAAGAAACTTTGATACCTGGGAGCAAAGGGTATTCTTTGAAATGGAGGTATTTGAGATGCTTTCTTGTCATGTCTTGATTGATCATGGTATTTCACTTTGCTATTGTAATCCTTTGAACCATTTGTATGACTTTTAGGTCTTTCTTTAGTCTTTCTTGGTAGTTTGAAACTCTTTTCTTCTTCAATTTGTTTTTTCTTATGGTCATACCCAATACCTATCTTGTCACTGGGAGATATTTTTTGATTGAGGATGTCTCTAAGGCCAATGAAATCTTCTCAAACTTCAATTTTGTGGAAGTTTTCCTTTTCACTTCATCTATTAGAGAAAAAAAATTAAGTTCTTTTGCT
Source organism: Picea engelmannii (assembly GCA_009831015.1). Taxonomy (NCBI): domain Eukaryota; kingdom Viridiplantae; phylum Streptophyta; class Pinopsida; order Pinales; family Pinaceae; genus Picea; species Picea engelmannii. Next base: position 81,226 of record ML821665.1, read on the forward strand.
TGACACATTTGTTCCTTCTCTTTTAGTTGACAGTTTAGGACTTGTTCATTTTTCTTGTCCTCTTCTATTTGAATCACAACATTCTGCAAGTTTGTGCTTAGTTGGGTATCTTTCTCTTCTAATTGATTCTTCAATGTTTCTTCAGTCTTCTTAGCCACTTCTATGTGTGCCTTTAAAATAATGAAAGTATTTTCAATCTCACTTAGCTTCTCTTCTAGCAATGTATTATTTTCTTGATACCTCTATAGTTGTTCCATTAGCATTTTGTTATTCTCCCTTGCATTCCTCAAATCATATAGAGCACTAATCAGTTCCCCGTCAAGGTATACTTTAGCTTCTACTTCATCATTCTCTTATTCTTTTTCTTAGGCGTGGCTTCTAATTTCATCTTTATCTTTGTCAAAACTACTTTTAATTGCATAGGTATTGTTATCACTCTAGGAAACTACTTATGGTTGTAAGCTAAGTATGCCTGGTAACTTAAGAATTGAATACTTTTCAGTAGGTGGATCAATGGGATACTAAGATAGCACAATGGAGAGATTACTTATCAGAATAGCTTAATGAACCAGTGCTTTTAGA